>JBBPDB010000002.1:10878340-10892050 GCA_037974465.1 Brachypetersius altus
CAGCCAAAAAAACTTGCTCAAGTTCTGTGTGGAAGCATTTTACAGTCAGTGCTGTAGATAAAACCAAAGTGATATGTGTGCAAAAGTGCTCGCAAAATACAACATAGATAAATTTAACTGAGAGTATTTTGGCAGAAAAAAAATGTATGTTGGCAGAAATTTTTTTTATTTTTATGCCTCTTTTGAATTTTACTTGAATACAAACACAAATACAAATACTTTTTGTATACCCCCCCCCCACCCAAAATACCGGCTGCTTTGCACACTCCTAATATATACTATAATAAAAACAATACACAGTAGATGCTGTTGAGCGTTTTTTGAGCAATATTATTACAGGGAAAAAATTAGAACCGCTATCACGATTTGCCTGGCAACCTTGCACAGGGGCCATACTAATCTTCTCTGTATTGTTCCAATATACGCATGTGTGCTACCGTAACAAACACGAACGTTAAGGCTGGACAGGCAGTATATATAGCTGGTTTACTGGCTAGATTACTCGTTCATGGTTGGTAACAAAAACACGCATAGCTCAGTATAGACAATTACAAATAATTACAAGCTGTTTCATAATAAAGGATACATTCTTAAAAGTACGAATGTATATATATTTCTTTTAATCAAATGCAACCTTTTGGAGAGCAGTCGGGGAGATATGCAAATAGGCTTGATTCTAACAACTATGATTGGTCCTTTGCCAGTTCTTCGACTGCAGCCTCGCTCAGGTAGCCTAGTGGTTAGGGCTTTCGCCCTGCGACCAGAAAGTCGGGGTTCGATTCCCAAGACTGCTAGGCACAGCGACGATACTCTGAGCAAGGTACAACTACAAATTGTATATTAACAGATTTCTTTCATTTGAAAACTACACCAATCAACACAACCAGCTACCACAAATCACTGAAGCTTTACATATCCTGTGGCCAGGATTTGAAATTCGGTCTTTTGACTTTTTGCCACACACTTGTGTTTGTACATTGTGTTTGGCACTCTCACCGTGTTTGACCAAGCTCTCGCGCTTAAAGTGCATGGATTCAGTGGCAAACTCCGTCCCACAGGTTTTACAGTGAATGCAGTGCATAGCGCCATTTTCGTAGTGGAGCCACTCCAAGTCTTTCAACCATTCTCTCCGAAAATATATTTATGCATTCTTGAATCATTTTGTGTCTTGCCTCTTTTCAACCTTTAAACTCTTGCTATAAATTAGTGACTGCAAATGCTGATCCCATTTGATTCCATCTTTATTTTCCTTAATAATCACCTACTTAGTTAAACTTAAGGGGGCTAATCAATATACAGTATTTTTCAAGAAACTAAGACTTTTAAGGTACTCCACCTTGTGTAAAGATGTGCAAAGATTTAAATACATTTTTTTCATTTCTATTTTAAGTGTAAATTCATTTGTTCATTTGTTTTTCAAAGCAGGTATTACACACTAACATCTGATGCATTTTATGTCAAAAATTACAATTAAAAAAAAAGGTCCTGAGATTAAATATCTTTGACAACATGTACAAATATAATATACAAACATTACAAATAAACCACATGATCCTGGAAATGCGGTCCTGAAGGAAGGCAGAGAGAGACTGTACGGACGGTGTGGAGACTGTACTTTCGGAGAGAAGGGCCCCCGGGGAAAATGGTTTCGGGTCAGTTACAAAGGAGATTCAGAGGGGCGTGAAGGTCCCCCTCGTAATGGTGAAGTTCATACGTGAACGAGCTTGTTTTCAGTTGCGCTTTGTGTGCGCTTTGATTAAAATAAAGACAGCCTCTCTGGAACTCTTGCTGCCTGCTGCCGTGTCTCTGTGCTTATTACAACTGTGTCATCAGAGCCCCAGAGAACAAATATACGGTTCAGGCTTTTAAGTGGCACTGAAATTAGGCGCCGAAATTCGCGTTGTGATTCGATCCGGTACATACCGGTTATATAGGCACCGGTGCCGCATACGTATACTTTTAACATTTTTTAGAGAAATTAAAACAGATCGCACGACAACAACAATATGCACTCGCACCAATGCTCCCAAATATATTTTGAGGTCGCATAGATGAAGTTTTGGGAGCTACATTCTAAAGTAGTTTTCTAAATAAATACTGCAAAATCAGTCTTATGTGCAACAAACAGGTTTTCGTCAATAGGGCGCTATCATTCTGGCTACTTAGTGGTGATTGAATGGTATTGAGTAAACAAATCCACTTGTCTGAAATAAAAACAACAAATTAATTAGAAAAAGACGTTTGCACTAAAGCTCCCTTTAAACCCATTCATTTTTGTATTTTGTGGGGAGTGCACTCTAGCATACCGTCAAACCAGAAGACATAAAATCAGCGAGCTTGTTAATTAACATGGCACAAACAGTAAAAACAGAGATAAGGCAGCCCGCAGAATGAGTATGTATCGTACAGGCTCTCTTCTCTAGGTTTATTATAGTCAGAGGAGAAGAAATATTTAAAAGATGTTCTTTAGATACTGGTTTAATTAGCCTTTTGTTCTTTTCAGCTCTTCAGCGTGTGAAGGGCCACCCTTTAGCGCAGCTGAAGCAGAAGCATTATTTGCCTGCAGGAGCTTACGGCATTAGTCCCATTGAAATGCATGTAATTTCACTTGTGAAAATTTCCTGGCAAGCACAAGTGTGACTGAGCCGTTAGCGGGTGGGCCGTTTATTTTTCTCTGTCACCTTACCACTAATCCCAGAAACAATGCACATCTGCAACAGAAAGATACCGATAACTGTCCATGCTGTTTGCCTGTTTGTCTGCTGAAGTGAGTAGTCACTTACGAACCAAAAGTGACGAAATATGAGCCAGAGTTCACACTGATTATTTATTTTTCACAGTGAATAAAGAGCAGCTGTTTTTATTGACCATCATATTAGCATAATTGTGACCCGATCTGCTGTAATGATTCGGAAGTCTGCGTTCTATTTATTGAGATACGGGCTGATTATATTGAAAAACATCAAAAATATCGATTTTTCTTTTTTGGTCTTATATGAAAGAAAAGGTCTTCAAAATTCATCATAGAAATTATTGCGAAAATCTTACAAAAGAATGTCCAAAATAAGCGCTGTTTTCGCCTTTCCTCTGAAACGTCACAATCTCAGCTGTCCAAGTATGGTGTTAAAACGTCAATCCCTGATCTTTTTAAACCCATCAAAATACTTAAATCATGTACTCAACCTTTTCAGTTGCCAATAGTAAGCCCTGTTCACAGCCTTGGGTCCGCCCACCCCTCGACAGATTAGCAGTGTTCTGTGTAGCCTAATGCTATGTTTTTTTTTCTTTCAGAATATATCTCCTCACAAAGATCTGGTTTAACGTTTGTATTTTGGGTCAACATAATTGAAGTAGTTTCGAGTTCTTGAGTTCTTTGGCTCTAGTGATGTGTCATCTGATAAATGTGACAGTGATGTGGTCAGTGATGTGCACAGTGAAGTTACCAATGAATTTGAGTCACGATCGACATGTTCTCATGTGCTCTTTTGCGGTCACTCACTCAATTTCCTATTCGCTCGTTCACTCATTAACTCTCGCGCTCACTCTCTCTCTCTCACATGCACATGCACACACACCCACACACACTCTCCCTCATTTAATGCACAGACAGCAATCTATGTAAAAAGAGATTTTTCTGGAATATGAATTATTTGACATGTATTTCATAAATAATTAAGGCTTCAGTCTGATATTAATACATTTTTCGAAGTATCCTGTAGTAAAATGTTGTTGTTGAATACTAGGTGCATATCTTTGAACGCTATGGATTGTTAAAGATATCAACAAAAAACTGATAAAAACTTTAAATGCAATTTTCTCGGTTTTTCAGTTGGAAAATGGTGCTGTACTACCATCATTCAAATGATTATAATTTGACAACCGTTTAAGATACAGCTTTGACCAATATATCATTTTAAAGCATATTTTCTCATCTTTTCAGTGGTCCCAAAATGTGGCCACCAATTCGCCACCAGATGCCCCACTAATGTACAATTGTGACCTGATCTGGCAAAATGAGGGGATCACTGTGACTCACTTTGCCAGATCAGGTCACAATTGTACATTAGTGGGGCATCTGGTGGCCAATTGGTTTGGGAGTGGATACTGTGATCAGCAGGTCCTATAGGTGGTAGCCCACTGCTTCACCTGCAGAGAACGAATTTCACCTTGTTCACACTTTGTGCTGTGATGTGTCCACACACCATTGCACACACGCGTTATTGTCTGTGTTGCAAGTGGCACAAAGTAGCGCTGACTAATAAAATCTCAGTAATATAAACATCTGAAAGCATTTCTTCATATTTAAAGTTGTCTCTGTTGTATTTTAGACAATAGGGTGGCATTTTGTGCTCCTTTAAATATTTTAATTTTCTTTTTTTTTTTCTCCAGATCCGCGAATGGAGTCATGGAGTCATGAAAACTAGGAAATCGGCTGAGGCAAGGCTTCCTGATTCTTTTTTGTTCATGTCGCTCCTGTTTTCTTCTTGTGTGTTTTGGGTCTTGAGGTGCATCATGCGCATAACCTTGTAACACTGAGGGTACTGGGATTTTAGTACTTTTTTTATCGCACACATGTAAACAGCTGTGAGAAAAACAGACAAAGAGAGTTGAAGAAGGAGTGCTCTCTTGGGGAATCCTTTTCTTAGCATAAGTGAGCCAACAGGATGAGGAGACAGAAATGCTGCAGTTAGTGCTTTTCCTGGTTTTAGCAGTGGACACAGTGAGTGTGTACCGTGTGTGTTTACAGCCTCATGTCACCTGAGTGCGCTTTCAGGCATGCTGAGTCTGTACAATACCTGTAAATAGGTCTCCACTTCTCAAGCTTCACTATTATAGGAACTTGCAAAAAATTAAGAGAAACTGGAGCATCCGGGATGTCACATTAAATCTCATGAGTCAAGGGTTTCTTTACACTGATTCTAATGGTGTTACAGTTTCAGTGTAGCATCAGGGGGGCTGGAGTGCGTGGGACTTGGTGGGGAGACATTCAAAACAGTGCATCAAAAATTAAAGCTAGTACACAGTCAGAATTGGCAGATCTTTGCTCAAAACATCCAGTTGGACGCCTTATTATTTTTGTGCAATTTGTGTTTTATGGTTTTTGAATGGTGTACAAAAACATTGTATAATGGTATAAGAAACACAAGGCATTAAAAGCTACCGTTGCGCCTGTACCAAAATGTCATAGCAGTTAGACACGACTCCATGTGCTAAATAGCCAGTTGCCTCTTATTTTAGATGATTAGATTCAGCCGTCTGCAAATTTGGATATAAAGAAATTGAGATCTGCTATAAAATAATTAGGATTGTTGCACCTCTGTTTGAAACAGTATGACTGATGCCCTTTTTGTGTTCTTCTGAGATCAGCATGCCAGCATGCAAAACAAAGAAGAGTCAAAACTGAATTAAAAATATGTTAAGCACTACATCTCTGGCCCTAAAATTAATGGCACAATACACCTTAATTTGACACTTGGTTGAAATGTAATTTAATCTAGCAGAAAATTTTACACACGTACACCGAATCCTTCTTTACAAACACTGTAAACGGGGCGAATAAAATTAATTGTATGGTAATTATATACCTTAAATGAAATAAGTCTGTAGGCCTTTGCTTTTATGTATTTTAGTTGTGTGTGTGTATATATATATAAAGCCTCTAAATGCCATCTCCGTCAAAAATGAAATAACAATGTTGAGTGAATGCTCTCAACACAGTATATGTAAATCAAATAATTTTGCTTCAAAAAACATTAAATACCACTCTCCACCTCGTCTGAAATATCAATATGTTGGCAAAATCTTTTCAACGCCACTTCCGTTTGGCAGCAAAAAAAGGCTAATTGGTTCTGAGAACCAATCAGAATGCAAGATTGAATCATGTGACACCACTAGGGAACCGTGTGTGTGTGTGTGTGTGTGTGTGTGTGTGAGAGAGAGACAGAGAGTGTTCCTTAAAAGATTATTATCAAATGTTTTCCACTGTTCTCTCATAGAGATTTTATTAACCTAAACTTTTGACACGTTTTTTTATGTTTGTATATAATTTTGACGGTTTTGGGGTTATGCGCGCAGTATGAAGTCACAAATTAGGTGCGCGTTTGCGCTGAGAAGACATGTGATCATTGTTCTTGGTTGTTTCTCCACCAGGGCTGCTGATCTCTCCTGTTGACTCTGGAGTGCAGTGTGGGGGGCGCAGAGGAGCTGCTAAATGAAGACGAGTCTGAAGCAATGGCGGCGGCTGGGCCTGGGCCTCATGCTGACCTGGGTGCTGCTCTTTCTGGCCCTGTTCTCATACTTCATGGAGACGAGGGTGGACGAGCCGCACTCGGCAGCTGCTCTCTCACACACCGACACCCACCGCCTCAGCTTAGTACGGGGTAACCCCCGTGCCATCATGGCCTCGCGCCTGGAACCACCCACCGGTTCTGGCCCCGCAGCCTCCAGCACCCAGTTGGAGCAGAGCCTGGAGCAGAACCCAAGTAGTGAGCCCCAGGAGGCATATCCTTACCCTGACCCCCAGAACCTGGCTGCATGGTCAGCATTTGGTACCCAAGATGTGGGCATGGAGACCTACAAACGTCAGAGACAAGACGATCTTCAAAATGTACCTAATCAGGAGCTAGAGGAAGAAGAAGAGGAAGTTGCAGGAGGTAGGACCATACAGTAAATCCTTTGTAATTTCTATCACCCCATTGTCTTATGTTGGTATCACACACGGCTGTAATAAGCAGATCTGTAATAACCCTCTTACCAGTCCCTGTGTTCCTGAATTACTCACCCATTTGGGGGAATCATGTTAACCGTGTGGCAGAGAAATGATACGAGAAGATGGTGATTAAAGGCAAGACAACTTTGAATTTGATTGCTTTAATCCGTTTGTGCTATAACTTTCTCTCCAATATCAAACATTTTAGATATTAACATATTTCATCTAAGATTTTTCAGTTGAAATTTGAGATGAAATGAACAACTTTAATTCTGAGCATTCCCCCCACACAGTTCTTTGAGCTCCAAAAATGAAGCTACTTCAGAAAGAATAAGGAAGTAAATGGAATGGGTATTTTTTACACTGATCACCAGACACAGTAATAAAATCCAAAGCATGTAACAGGCAATGTGTGTCAATACACAGCCATTCAGAGACCTATACTTTATAAGAAGCTTCTGTTTCAAGTGAAGGTGATATAATTCGAATACACAGCACACAGTGGAAAACGTGCAAAACATAAGAGCAGACAATACAATAGAAGAGCACTGGACAATAAACAGTGCAACTAGAACAGACAAAAGTAGCGGCACTAGTGTGAACGAATTCAGTATAATGGCAGATACAGTATTCCAGACGTCACCGACTTACTGTGCAAACAGTACCAAACTGTGCCAAAAATAGCAGAAATAATGCATTGTAGCAAAAAAGTATAAAATAATACATTTTTAGTAAATAATACAGAATAGGTGTGAGAAGGGTGTAAGTGGGGGCTTTACTGACGCAGTGTGTGATGTACACTACCAGTCAAAAGTTTGGACACACCTTCTCATTCAATGTTTTTCTTAGTTTTTTTATTTTCTATTTATGCAGTGAAAAAAAAAAGATTTAAACAAACCAGAATATGTTTTATAATAAGGTAATAATGGACTACTGTTTTTTATTTACTTAGTTACAGTATATACATACTGTTCGGTTCTTACTTAGTTAAGTGATTCTTGCCATAATGTATAGTAGAACCATAGTGAAATACTAACTGTGTACCAACCCAACCATCACAACTGGTGCTCCAAAACACATTAAGAAGGCAAGAAATAGATGTTGTTTAAATATTAATATACAATGTAGCAAATAATAAAAACAAAGGAAATCGTTGAATGAGAAAGTGTGTCCAGACCTTTGACTGGAAGTTTATATGTTTGTGACGGAGAGGAGAAGGATCCTGATCTTCTCCGCTGTCCTCACCCACATCTTTATTGTTTTGTGGTCTGAGGTATAGAAATTCCCAATGCAGGCCCTGGTTCAGCCGCTGGGGTCTCTGGCAATAGAGCTGGTATTGAGGGTCCATCTGATGTTGTCCACATGTGAACAGCAAGAAACAAGATACTCTGAAACTTGATAAACTCCACAGAGGAGCCAGTAATGTTCAGCAGAGAGTGACTAAGGCGTGCTCTCCTGAAATCAGTAACCATCCTCTTTTGTTTTGTCCACATTGAGACAGGCTTTTGGTTTTTCACCAGCCTGTGAGCTGCTGTACCTCTTCTTCGTACGCCTCTCTCATTGTTCCAGCTGATTAAACCCTCCATGGTTGTGTCGTCATTGTTGTGGTAGGAGCTGTGCGTTACTGTGCAGTTGTGGGTCAGTAGCGGAATCAGCTGTGAACTGAGCTGGGCCCCTGTGCTTAATGTAGTGGAGCAGAAGATTTTGTTGCCAGTCCTGACTGAGGTCTCCCAGTCAGGAAGTCCAGGATCCAGCTGCAGAAGGAAGTGTTCAGGCTTAACACTCTGAGCCTTCCTACCAGATGCTGAGGAACTCTAAGAACAGCATTTGCATGCGCTGATCTTTTTTTGTGCATATGGGTGAGGGTTAGGTGAAGTGGTGGTGATGGCATCACCTGTTGAACTCTTGAAACAGTAGGTAAACTGCAGGGAGGGCTGTTTGTGGGGCAGCTGTGACTTTATATGCCTCATGGAAAACTTTTCAAAGTACTTCATCATGATGGCTATGAGACTGATGGGATGTTAATTACTGAGGACACACAAGTGTTCCTGGGCACAGGGACGACTGTAGTTGCTTTGAGGCATGTTGGGATGACCGAGGCACTCGGGGAAATATTGAAGATGTCTGTGAGAACGTCTGCCAGCTGGTTTGTACATCCTACGAGCACTTGGCTAGGAATGTTGTCTGGTCTAGCGGCCTTCTGTCTTCCTCACTGCCATGTCATTCTGAGCCTTAAACTGTGCCTAGATGTAATTGCGTGCATCAGGAGGGAATGTACACAGGTGTATACAGGTCTTGATGTTGGTGATGGCATGGATGCCTTGCCACATGCAACATGTGTTCCCAGTGTCATGGAAGTGGCTGTGGATTTTTGAGCACATGCACCCTTTGCTGCTCTGGTGGCCCAGGACAGTTTGGCCATTACTGACTTGAGGGCAGTATCTTGTTCTCAGTTGCGTGTGCAACTCTGCCATTGTCCACAGCTTCTGGTTGGGGTGTGTTGATTGTCTTGGAGACAATAATGCCATTGATGCAGTTACTGATGTAGCTTGTCACCAACACCATGTACTCCAGGTTGGTATAGCGACAGTTTTCTTAAACATGTGCTCAAAACAGTCCTGAAGAGCAGAGACAGCTCCTGGGGGAGCAGGGTTTCATCTGCTTCAGAGGGGGCTTGGCATGTCTGACAAGTTGTCTATATGCTGGAAATGGCCAAATGGCTAGTCTGGGTGGTTTTGAAGCTCACTGAGAGCTGTGTTCATCCAGCAACATTCGTCCGTCACGTTTGCAGTAGTGCTTGGTGGGATGGTGAATTCCCGTAGTAAATAAAACTATCTACATTTAACTGTTAACATACTTGGCAGTAGATACACAGTAACTAGAGACCAGCACAGCATTCTTATACCATTAAGTGTTTGTGTAAACGCTCACAAACCTCGGGTCTTACAGGTGTTTAGTCTAGCATGGACCTCCATCTGTTTGGCGTGCTTCCACTTCTTCGTGCACTGCTTACAGTGTCCTTTCCCCTGGCCAGTGGCATCAAGTGACGCCGAAGTCTGGAGGCCAGAACACATAGCAAGCAGAGACTGCATAGTGTCTGGGAGGTTAGCTGCTGATTTATAGATTTCTCAGTTATAGCAGTGTTTGATGGGCATGAGCGTCAGTTTCTTCAACACTCACAAGTGCAGTATTTTGATGTGAAAGTCATGCTACGACTACAGACTGTCCTACGGTTAGAAGGGTGGAGTGGATTTGTCTTGGTTACCTTAGTCTCCACTACAAAGATAATGTAATTTTACAGCTTCTTGTGCGTAATGGGATTTTCAGTGCCACGTCAACATTAAGACATAGCATTTATTTTATTATAGCATATATTTTGAGGGCTCAATGTGAAGACCTCAGATATTTAGGTAATGGTGCAACATTTCAGTCTGCAGGATTTATAAAGGTTTGGTGTTATTTTCTAGCTGTTCATTGAAATAATGCTTCTTGTGTTGTTAGAATAAGACCTGGACTGTCAATATTTAGTAACGAAGTTGTAATTTGATGTTTTCTTCACATTCTGCAGGCCTGGTGGGAGGAGAGGAGGAGGACGGTAACGAGGAGGACGGTGTTCTGAATAAAAGAGTCGGGGCCCAGCAGTGGGAAGATTCAGATCAGGAAGAATACTACTTCTCCAAGTCCAAGTCTGTAGCCCAGCAGCTGTGGAAGGGCAGCGTTTCTGCTGACATGCTCATTCCACGTCTGCAGAGGGCTATGAAGGAATACATGAGTGACAACAAGCATGGTGTGGCCTACAGGGGGCGGCGAAGGCCAAAGCAGAGCAGCAGGCAGGTGCTATGCGAGATGAAGAGGAGAGGCAGGGTCAGGACGCTGGATGGACATGAGCTGCCCTTTTCCACAATGGGCTGGAGGAAAATTGTTCCCCCCTTGGCCCTTGAGGAACTCTACAGCTCAAGTTTGCGCTCTTGTGCTGTGGTCACCTCAGCCGGCGCCATTCTCCGCTCTGGCCTGGGCAAAGAGATCGGTGAGTAGAGATAAGGATATACATACTGTTTGGTTCTGATATTAGACTTCATTGTATAAACTCAACAACCTTGAAGAGTACAATGTAAGTGATAACCTCACCCTAAATTAAGGTCACAGGTTATTTTTATTGTGGGCCTATGAAATGTCAGTGAAAATCCCACCCACAAAGCACCTGTATTTTTGTAGCTTGTGGTTTATAATAACAAAAGTCACCTCTGATGTGAGGGGAAACCTTCAACATCCAAAATTGTGGACTCTGTCTGTATGGCTGACACTCATCAGTGAACTAAAAACTGGTGATTCTATTTGATCCTTTACCATTCAACATTTAGGTAACTGAACTAGAATTTCGGTAACTAAAAAGGTCACAACTTTTTCATTTGGGTCAGGCCTTGCATCAGATTACCCTTGATATTTATCTAGAAAGAGGAAATTTTGCAGGAATTACAAAAATGAGAATGTAAACCAGTAACAACATAGTGCTTTTAGTCCTGTATCAAACACTACAATATTCAGGATCTAAGATGTGGTGTATGCATACAGGACCACAAGGATTCATCCACAGAGTTGCTTGACCTTCTCAGCCACCTATTCTTCTCTCCTGTCAGCGATTTTGGTCATGTGATGGCATGAAGTCAGGAGTTATTCCATATAAAGTGCCTTATGTGAGACCTATATATAAAATCATATAAATCTGTGTGACCTCTAACATATGGGATTATTTCAGTCATTATCCCCAAACATACAGGACATTTAGGATTACCGCAGACTGACAGCGTCTGGCTAAGAGTATCTGAGATTGAAGGAATGTACAGTAAAAATGTGTTCCCCTGTGTTCCATGACCATGAGGGTCACTAGCTACTGCAGAAGCAGTTCTTGCGCTCCTTGTTTCTGATGTAGCCGCACAGAAGGGGGTCTCCGTAAGGGCCTGCCATCAACCTGCATCATTCAGGCAATCGCTTAACGGAGTGTCCATCAGTACATTTTCCATCTCCCTTCACTTCTGTCTGGCAAGTAGCAACGAAAGAAACCAACAGCGATTCCATTTCACATCCTTTAGTTCTGGTTTGTTTTTGGCACTTCTCTTCTTGATCCTCTGGCTTTAGGCTTCTTAGTTGCCATAGTGATGCCCATTGCTTTGCCTGTGAGTGTGGGATCCTCATGCCCTTTGCTATTATGTAACTGCCAGGGTCGCCGGTTAAACCGTGCCCAAATCTGGCCAGCTTTGGCATCCACTGTGGCAGAGTGGCATTTCAATAGGCAATGGAAGTGAAAGTGTTTCCATGGTGATGGCCCAGCTCTTTTTTTGTTCCTCTGCTCAATGGCGGGTATGCAGTTTCAGGAAGAATCCTTTACTGATATTAGGCCATCATTCTTTCTCTTCCTAAAGAGCAGATTATGTAAAATGTAATGAAAGGGCAGAGTTTGCCGGAGAAGCCCACATTGAAATCTTTGTTTGACATTTTTTCAAGAAGGATATCAGTTAACTCGTCACACCCAGCAGCAAGACGCCTCAGTGATATAGATGTTTATCGACGTCTCCGTGTCTCTTTCCGTAAACCATACTAAAGGTAAAAGCCAAGTCATCGCTTATCAGGCTTTGTCCTTCCTGCTCACAGTAATGTATATCTGTGATGCAACATTTAGAACTGACTTAGTAAAAGTCAGTTAAACAGTTTGTAAAGAAGTGTTTTTCATTTTTTATCACCCAGTGTTTAGTTTGACAGGATGAGAGAGCAGTATGTATTTATAAAGCCAGTATTTGGCTAAGCATTGTCCATGGATGCCTGTGCATTTGTAGTACAGTAGTTAGTAAGCAGTTACAGCTCATCTGTACTATGATTGTTGTTCAACTGATTGTTTCTCGTATGGTAGTTATTTATCTGCGCACACACCTAAGTTGCCACACCACCAACCAGTGAACCCCACATGTAAATGATCAGAATGGGTTTGAGTGTTTATTAGATGGCCATATAATACATTTGACATTCACAGCGAGTTTAAAATACCACAGTATACCTTATATACGGTTCTACAGCTCAGCCTACTAGCTTCGATACTTAATAGCTCTTATATGACCACTGATGGACTACAGACTCTCAATTACTCTTCCAACAAAATTTACCTCTATGGATACTCACTGGTTCCAACTCTGTTCGCCGTAGATCTATCAATAATCTTGTTCATGAAGGCCTTCTCTTGTTATTTATCCCCATAAAGACACTCTTTTCTTTCTCTCTGGGCTGAACTGACGAGGCTGGGTTTCTCTTTTGAGTTGCGGTCCTCCCGAAGTTTCTTCCTCCAGCTGAGGGAGCTTTTCCTCGCCTCTGTTGTCTTTGACTTACTCACTAGAACTCGGACCTGGACTCTGTAAAGCTGCTAATGTGACAACTTGGTAGTAAAAAGCGCTATATAAATAAAATTGAATTGAAGTGTATTGGTACAGTTCAAGCTCAGATGAACATTAGTTACCACTACCCTCTAAAATCTGTTGCCAGAACAATCAAAAATTAAGTTTGTTGTAAATATTATTGTGAAGTCGAATGACTGGGAAAAACAGCTACAACCAGATCAAATAAATGAAAGCAGACCTCATTACCGTGGCAGGCTTACAATTCTGCAAATAAATTGCAAAAAAAGTATCAAAATTGCGAGTTATTTTGGAATCATTTGAAAGATTTTTACTCTTTGGCTGTAAAACTGCCCAAATACTTGATTACTGGTCAAACTAATTGGTCATTTTTTTTACAATAATATAACAGTGATAGATTTAGGGTAGTAGTAAAACAGCAGTAAAACAGTCCTGGAATACACACAAGAAAACAAACATAGTCTTTTCTACCAGTGACTATTTATTAAGCAACCCCACAAAGAGGGCATATTACACAAAGGGGGCAGTTGGGTGGCCTAGTGGTTAAGGCATCCGCCCCGTGACCAGAAAGTCTGGGTTCGATTCCCAAGACCGCTAGGC
>JBBPDB010000002.1:10905865-10934844 GCA_037974465.1 Brachypetersius altus
TACCGTCCCCACACACTGCTCCCCGGGCGCTGTATTCCTGGCTGCCCCCTGCTTCACTTGGTGAATGGGTTAAATGCGGAGGTTGAATTTTGTGCTGTTCACACTGTGTGCAGTGGTGTGTTCACGTATGACAAATGGTCACTTTCTCTTATTCATCATCACATCTTCTGTGTTCAAATAATATAGATGGAGATTACATATGTGACACCCTTTCAGAGCACTGACTCCTTTTTAAGTCACTGTTAATGATGTTTGTTAAGCCTGACACTGGTGGGAATAAGGATGTAGGTTCTCTTTGTAGGTGCCCTTACCTGTTTGTTCATGAGGATGTATATTACCGGGTTAATGACGGTGCTGCTCTTGGCTAGGAGAGAGGGAACCACGCTCGCTATGGGTGTGATGATTCCTGGCCGACCAAACGTGGCCATTATGGCTACAACACTGTACGGCGTCCAGCACAGCAGGTAACACACCACTGTAGTGATCACCATAAACAACACATGGTACTCCCTCCTTCGAGCCGCCGACTTCCGAATCTTCCCTACCTGAACAGAAAAAGAGAAAATGAGGGTAAGTCTCAATATGAGATTTCTTGTGCTGTTTCCGTCCTGCAAGTTAACTTCACCTTTAGCATAATGTTTCACCCTTTAGATGTATTTCATGCCTTACATTATTGTAGAATCTGTTGCATTATGTGGAGGTTCACACTTTATGTACAAAAAAGCTTCCTTGTTTATTAAAACATTCTTTTATTTAAAAAAAGTTCAGGTTGAAGGGCAGGGTTGTTTGTGCACAAAAGCCTGTTGCGTTTCTTTGCTGCAAGGCTCATGATGAACTATGCAGGGATCACATTGGTTTCTGGTTCTGAAAATAAACAGTGCCCTGGTCACCATTAGCAGAGTGGGGTGCCTGTCTGCATTCCTACTGTGAAACAATCACTGTTGCATCAGACACCTACAAGAACACAAGCAACCCATCTATTCCACACAGACACTGTCAGCTTCCCTTTACAGGAACAAAAGGGAGGAAAAGAATAATAATGTTTAATAATAATCAAATTAGATATTAATAATAATGTCAGTCAACAATGTATGAAGGCATCAACACAGGGGCAGGTTTAGTGTTGTTTTTCAAAGATGATTTTAAAAGTCATTAAAAGACCATGCAGCTCATTACCTGCTCTGCACAAGAAATGTCCTTCAAATCTTGCGCAAGTCCTATTATAAACGGAGGCATGTGCAGTGTTTTCAGTTCTGGAGCACTTGACCATAATCTTAATTCTGAAAAATGATGCAAGCAGCCACTTCACGTTCTCATTAAAATGCCTCCGACTTTATACTGAGACTTGAAAGGCCTTTAGATTTGGATTGTTTTTTATATGTACATTCCAGCAGAAATATTGATTCCAGGAATTCTTTTGATTAACTATTCTATTAGATACACCTTTCTTTTTGTGGTAAATTAACCTGTGACTCACTTCAGAAAGTTCATTCCTACGGATTCATTATTTTTGAAAGCCAGCGTGCATTTCAACCCCAGCCATCTAATACAAGTGAATGGAATTATTATTAATAGATTCAGAACCCTTTTGTTGATGTTCGAGGTCGGGTCACACACAAACTTCATTCTCCACATTTCTGCTGCTGTGGTAATTGTTAAGAGTGGAAAAGATGAACTGATCTCCACTAGCATAAAGTTAAAGATTTACAACTTTTAGGAAAAATCATTGCTATTTTAGATTTGTACAATGTCAGTGTAGGGAAAACAGGAAAGGAGCTCCATGCAAATGTTGCTGATAACTTTTACCAAACACTTAGTTAATGCTGCTAACTGCCTCTTGTGCAAAATCATGTGTATGGTGCAATACTTATCACTCTAGAAGGTTTACATCTACACTGTTAGATTACATTGTAGTATTGTTTCTGCTGTAGTTTGAATGTTAAATGTTGTGGTCCATGGAGAAACCTTGTCTATGTACATGTACACGGCTGCTGATGACAAAGTAACCTTGAATTAGCTTGTAAGGGCTATGGCTTGTTCACAGCAGTCATTAAGAATGGCCAGTTGATTTGCAAAGCTTAATTACTACAGTCCTTGACTTAATGCAGTCCTTAATGACCTTAACTTAAACCTTCTACAAGCCATCAGCAGTTATGGGCTCCTCCTAGCAGCTGTCAGGCACAACATAATTGAAGCCTTCAAAGCAGAGTAAGGCTGTGAGATTACAGGTAGACGTTTCCTCGGTTCATAATAATACAGTGAAGAAATGTCAGTTGACATGAATGGTGGTGGTTAAGTTGAAGTCTGGGAGACCAAGAGAGAAGTGCTTTTGTGATGTGGTGGCACACTGTCATATTTGTGAAGGTGTCAATGAACAATATAACAATGCGCCACAACCCCAGAGAGCAGTTTTCTCAAAAAGTTTTCTTAGTCTTCCATTCCTCCAGTGGTCCCCAACCTTTATTTCGTCCCGGACCGGTTTAATATCAGAAACTATGTTCACGGCCCGACCTTTAAAGAGCGGCAGATAAATATACGTATTTATACAAATAAATGATACACATAAAAATGGGGATATTTTAAAAATATAATAATGGGGGTATCTTTAAAATATAATAATAAACGTAAATCCAGTGTGTACTCGCAGCTTTATTAACAGCATTTTCATAACAACGAGCCGACAACAGAACACGCGTAACATCCACGTTTTTTTTTCTGTGCAGCCTGCGGACCGGTTCCACAGGCCCGGGGTTTGGGGACCACTGCTCTAACTGACAACCACCATTCCTGTCAGCTCACATTTCTTAAATACATTAACAACTGAGGAAACGCTCCTGAAACATGCTATGCTATATTCCACCCTTATCCAGCCTTATGATGGTTTAAGAAGTTAAAACCTTGCTTGCTTCATCACCATAAAATTCATTTTGGCCGCAATGAGCAAAATGTATTTGCAGGGAAAAAGTGTAGAATATCATGGAAAGAGTCTCTCTCTCTCTCCACGGGCGAATGTTGCAGGGCACATTTCACTAGAAGAGGGTAGAATGGATTCAAGTAAATACCAGAAAACTCTGGAATCAAATATAATATAATGATCTTAACCGCACCTCAGAATCCATAATAGACTGAAGGTTTTGCCCCACAGTACCCTCACAGTACCCTGACCTGAACATAGTTGAAAATCTGGGAATAGACCTCAAAAGAGCAGCGCATGCAAGGCGGCCCAAGAATCTAAAAGCCTTTTGCAAAGAAAAAATGTTTACAAGTTGTGGTCCTTGCCAAAGTACCGACGATGCAAGGAGCCCATTTCCTTTCCCCCTTCTAAGCTTTTAAAAAACGAAAATTAAATGCAAATCTTGCTCAAAACATTAAACAGAATAGTCATATTTTCATTTTGCTACAGCATCTTCTTTATATGATGAATGAACAAATAACCAACACTAACTTGCATTCTGGTGTAGTCTGTATGTCTTTTTGTGCTTCAGAAGTAAAGCTTGGACAGTCACGATTTTAAGATGTAGTAGAATTCTAGTCAGCCTACTGACTTAAGCCTGGCCTGAACTACATGATAATCATGACAGTGCTGAGACCCATTTGCCTCCCCTGATGTTGCACAAGGTATCCGGCTTTCAGGCTGGTCTTAAATGATTCTCAGATTTTCCTGTGGTGTAGGGAATGTATAACCCAATTTTAACAGCTTTACTTCTTTTGCTGCAGGATACAAATGGCTAACACAGAAAATTGTGCCTTGGCATTATCCTTTGTGCTTATTTTAATCTTAAATTTGATTGGTGGGCATAACGTGAAAGTGTGTGGTCTTTTTGCTGCAGGAAAATGTTTATGTTTTTTTCTTTTTAATCAAACTTTACAAATAAAATGGATGTGGTGATGGTAAAGAGAAATGATAGTCGGTTTAGAATCAGACTGCAGTCCTGTGCATGGATGTCAGTGTTCTGCCTCATTAAACACACCTGATTTAACTCAACTAATTAGCAAGGCCATCCTAAACTGAATGAAGGAAAATGTTATTCTCCGCCGAGCTGTGGCAGCAAGAAGAACAGAATATAGACCCTCATTGTATTTCATCCCTACAAGCAGTATTGACTCTTTTCAAAGCCCTCCAGAGATGCTGTTGTATTAGAAACCTCTTTGTGTTTGACTGATTAAGGTCACATGGCAGTAAACAAACACAATGCAACACAAAGTCTCACCTGTTTGACCGCATAGAGCAGCCTCCCATAGCTGTATATCATGACCAGCACTGGCAGGCCCAAGCAGAAGATGAAGAGGCAGATGATGTACGCATGAGACTGGGGTGATCGCTCAGTCCATGACACTGAACAGCTAGTGCCAGCTCCTTCTAGGCCATAGCTACTCCAACCCAGCAGGGGGGGCACTGTCCAGATCACAGAGTACAGCCAGGAGCCACCCACTGCTAGCAAGGGCTTACGGTAGTTTGGACCCTGCTTGTTATACACGGTTAGTGTGTTGTACCGGTCATAGGACAGCATCACCAGGGATATTAGAGACACAATACCTGAAGAACAAGGAGAGAGATAGAGAGAAGGACAAAATCAGTGTCAGTAACTGTTTAATGACATTTCTCCTCAGAGATACATTGATTTAGCGATAGACACCAACAAGGACATTAATGACACTGCATTCAAATACATAGAGATCAATATAGAGTTGGTCCCCCGATTGCAGCTATAGCAGCTTCCACTCTTCTTGGAAAGGTTTTCAAAAGATTTTGGAGAATTTCTATGGGAATTTGCACCCTTTCATTCTGTAGAGCATTTATAAAGTCAGGCACTGATGTTGGACGAGAAGGCCTGGCTCGCAATCTCCGTTCCAGTTCATCCTAAAGGTGTTGGATGGGCTCTGTGCGGAAAAGTCAAGTTCTTCCACACCAAACTCATCTAACCATGCTTTTATGGACCTTGCATTGGTGCACAGTCATGCTGGAAGAGAAAAGGATCTTTTTCAAACTGTGCTCAGAAACTTGGAAGTATGGTGTTGTCCGAAGTGTATTGGTATGCTGAAGCATTGAGAAACTTTTTCATGCACTGTACATAGGTATAGGTAAAAAGCCAATTAGGAGAAAGAAATAATATTCTCGGATTGGTTATTTTCCTCCCATCTCTGTGTACAGCCGACTGTGACATCTAGGCCTCGTCCGCCACACCCCTCCCTCATCCTCGTGCTGGTTGTTTACGTCACAAAAGCAAAATAAAATGAGGCGGATATCTGCAGTTTCCACGCATTTGTGGGGGGTTGATTGGAGTTTTCAGAAAAAATCTGCGTTAGACTGAAACCGCAGCCTAAATCTGCATTAGACTGCTGATACGCACATAAACAGGGGGTTCTGTAGACAGTAATAGGTCGATGGGTGGATGGTTATGTAGATATGGTTATGTAGATGGAAATAAAATCTAAAAATAGATAAACAGACAGACATAAATAGGCCAGTCATTGTGAAGAGAATTAAGGAGTGAAGCTGTCATTTTTCGCACCACAGGGTGCAGCTGCTGCACTGTTACTGTCAGCCTCTACAGCATAGGGGTCCTTCCTAAAAACACACTTGTATACCTGATAGACATACAGAAGCACACATGCTGTGAGCCAGGCTAATTTCTGTAATCCCGTTGTAGCACCGCTGAGGTTATCATAAGTTGCTTGGGCCTCTAACATTTTTATGAACTCGCAGTACTTTTAAAAGTCCACTAGTCAACCTTGTCCTTTTAGCTTCTCATAAAGGCTGCTGAAAATGCCAATGCATGGTGTGGGTTATATCACTGCAGTTCAAGACCTGAGCTATGATGTTCCTAGCATTTCCTCGAAATCTTTGAAATATCATAGACTTAGTATCATATCAGTGAGACAGAAAGAAAGAAAGAGTAAGCCATCATGATTTTTATGCTTTAAACTGATAAGATTAATGTTCTTGAAAAAAATGATAGTGAATGCACAGAGATATGTGACTCACTAATAATGGTCTATTTCCAGTATTAGGTGTGTAGATGTGGCGGCTATAGAGTGGGTGTTGGTATGGAGTGCCGGTATTATATAAATTATATTATATAAATGATATATATACAATTATATAAATATGTCATTAAATAAATAATTAAATCTGTCATTCATTGTTTAAATTGAGGAAATATGGCTCTTTTGATATATGGAGTGGATTGTCTCCCACTATAACATTCTTCTCATTTAAAGTGGTACGTGACCTTACGCAGATGTATTCATATGTGATGGAGAGAGAGACACACAGACTAGTGGGTGAAATTGAAATGGTTGAAATTTCGGACACCACTATAAAATGGCTGACTCACTACATAGTGCCTTACATAGTGATTGAGCTTTTTTTGGAACCCTTTATTTTGACGCAAGTGACGGGTAGCGGAAAAGGGGGGTGTATCGAGAAAGGGAAGAGACTAAGTGGAATGCGTGAGTGAGACAAAGGTGTCAACACAAATGGATGAAGGACACTGAACGTCACACACACGCACTGACAAGCTTAAAGGTCATTTCACAGGTGCAGAAATAAGTGCTTACTCAACACTCAGAACCCTCCTGAGTGACAAAACACACACACAACACAAAAGCTGACAATACAATTACCTGACAAGCCAAACCTACACAGATTAGCAGATCAGCACAGAGATCAGCTAATTGTAGTGGCAAAGCATACATTTAAAGCACTTACCACCAAGCACTTTTAAGGTGAAAAACGTGAAAGTGACGCACAGAAAAGCTCCGACACAAAAGGAATGGTTTGGCCCCGTCCAATACTGTCATTAATACACCGTGAGTTATTCAAGTGTTAGAAGAAATATTTGGATGAGGGTTTGTATAACAGTATTATGTGGGATTGAGGTGTTCTTGAAACATTCACAGACAGATCATTTCAGGGGCTTTTCGAGTGGTGCAACCACCTACTTTGGGTTTGAGATTGCCAGTTCGACATACCAATGATGATAAGTAACTGGGAGCTCAGGTGAAGAAAATTACTGGCGGAACTGTGTGCTGGAAAGGGGCCCAGCAGCAGCAGAGAGTGAGTAAAAAAAAAATCTTAGAAAGCTGACATGCAGAAATAAAATATAACTAAACGAACTAAAATGTTTGAACTAGTTCATTTAGTGTAATGTCTTCCCTCAAACACTGAAGTTCATCAGTTTTACAATATAGCAGATGATAAGTTGAGTGTTAGCCAGCTAGCTTAAATGATCAAGCTTACGTTTAAGATGCTAAACTTCTTAACAGGATCATAATTGCTGCTACAAAGAAATCTAATAAAAAATTTAAATTTGCCATCAGATCAACTGTAGCCTACTGGTGGTGAACGGAGCAGTACATTTTATTAGTTTACAGTATCTGAATTAAAATCAGAAAACTTTACTGATCCCAAAGGAAACTGCTTGTGTCATGACTGCAAAGACACACAGTGACAAGAACAATATAAAATATAAAAAGTCTAAATAAATTAAATAGAAATCTGTAGAAAAACCTCAGTATGAAATATACTATTTACAAATGCTGAGTATGAATATGTAACACAGTTAAGTGAATTTCTAATGAAACAGATGGTTAGGAGGCCGTTGTTGCACTTATTAGAGATCAGTAGTATAGTAGTAGTAGTAGAGTTACTGTCAATATATCAATACTAAAGATTTAGAAATGGTACGATATTTGTTTTCCACAGTATCCACACTTTTTTTCCCAAAGCACTTTCCTGCTTTCACTTTTTGTTGTAATGCATGCCACATCAGTGAATGCAGTTCTACTGACAGTGTGCATACTATGCTATTTAGTGGGGTAATATGAGGTTTGGGACACAGCTCTCCTCTCTCGAAAGCCATATTTAACAGTAAAACTTTCATAATTAAAACCTGCATGATTAAAAGGTGAAGACGATTTTTGGCTACATCAACACAAACTATTGTTTCTATTATATTTCTTTACATCTCCGGATATTAAAAAGGTCCTTTCATCACAGCTGACTGGATGACTTTAGTTGGATCACTAGCTGGTTTTGTGACTGTGGCTGCAGGTTTTTGGAAACAATACTAAATATTTTTTTAAATATCATAGGTAAGTTAAGCCTGGACATGTAACCCTTACTGATTATTTCTCTGACATGTACATACTGTTGTAGGAAAAGCAAGATTACTGTACACACCCAACAGGGATCAAACTTTAGTATATTATTTCTGCAAATTTTAGTTGATAATTTCTATGCATGCAGTTCAACATATTGTGAATCAAATACAATTTGTCATAACTGACAATTTTGTCCAAACAAAAGTTAGTTTGCCTTTGAATGATGTGAAAATGCCAGTTCTTTTTTCTGTAAAGTGTTTTTCTTATTCTTTGTTGAGTATTTATTTTCACACAGAAAATCAACAAAATCTAAGTTAGGCCAATAATTAGGCCATTGATACACACACATATTGTTCTTTTGTTAAAGCACATTGACAGTTCACAGAAATCAACGTGCAGCATAAATCTTTTTGGTGTCACACAGAGATAATGTTGCTTTACCAACAGCCCAGAATACAGATATTTGACAAAATGGATTCCCGCTGAGGTCACATATGCACATTTTAACCAGAATTCACAAACTTGCTTTAAATGTCAAAAGCTGGGCTTTCTCAGTGCATTGTGAAATGTTGATTGCCTTCAAAGGTTCAACTGCTTTCCTAACAATATTTATAAATCTAAACTCTTATAGATGCACTTATCGCCCCACATCTGTGAAAGCAACTGTACAACTTCGAAATTATTTGTTTCCAAGTTATATCGGAGCATTTCTACTTGTCCATTCATCATGATATGTTCACACAGCTGCTTTTATGACAACATTGATCATTTCCTATTGACTTCAGTGTGCTAAAAATTTATAGGCGGTCAGAATTCCATGTGGAACACCCCCTTTTGGACTCCTGGAGCGTGTAAGGCCTATCTCTCCATAGCTTGCTTGAGCTATTTTTAATACTGTCTTGTTTGATTTTATGAAGTTTCTATCAGTGACGGCTGGGCCTTGCATAATATTTTCACACCACACTAACAACCAGCTAATACCAGCAGTCAAAATTGCACTTTACTTTTCAGTGGCATAACAAGGATCTATTTTTTCACTGAAGTGAATCTGCAGGTGTATATAGTACAGGTCAACACAGAGGAAGTGTATCTACTTTGCAAAGCTGAAATCAAGGCTAAAGTCATCCCAACAGTAAAAAAAAAATCCTTTATGAAGATAGTGTGAACATTTTGATCCATATGTGAGATCCACACACTAGAGGAGTGCTCAATGTAAAGCTATGATCAGGATAATGCACACAATACAACAAGTGCATACAAACAAGTTGCTTATGAAGAATTAGCATTTGGTAAAGCATGTACTTCCGCAGACAGGATCTGTATGTTTGCAGTTTCCCGCAAATTTTTGGCAAGTTTGCAAATGTTGTTGTGAGAGAATAACTTTGTAGATGAATTTGAAGCAAATTTTGGACTGGAAATGAATGCTGGGCCTGGCAATACTGAAAACACAAATAGTATTAGCATTAGCATTACATAATAAGGTATGTTTGCAGTCAGTAAAGTGACAAATCTAAGCTTTCTATCATCAGGGATTGCTTTGATATTTATTTACATAAAAGGTATAAATAAATAAATAGTCGACACTGCCAGCTGCTTCCCCAGAATGATAATTGCCTCAGTGTTCCTATTGTTATGGTGCTGCATGCTTACATGCTGCTATTCTAAATGTTGCTAATTACCAAAGACAATGTTGTTAGGGGATTAGAGAATTCACATTGAGAGGCCTCAATAAATCTGCATATAATAAGCAACACTGAGTATCTTACAGTTTTCTTCAGCTGTTATACAGCTGAGCATGTTGCCAGAAATCACAAAAAAGCCTGGAAGGAGGTGCGACTGACCTCGAACCAAACACTGAGGACAAAAGAGCTAATGAAAGAGATTTGATTGAAAAAATGGTTGTAAAAGGCTGTGTGTAACATCAAATGCACAAAAGTTATGCTCAAATGAAACACGAACAAATGTTGCTATTAAAAGGAAAGAGCTTATGATATTTTATTTCGATGTGTTTTATACAAACATAATATGCATACAGGTATGTGAGCGAGTGTGTGTGTATAAAACATACCCAGCGTTCTAAAAAAGCTCTGATAAAAGCACAGAGAAAAGAGTTTAGAAAAGTCCTGTTTTTCCACATGACATGATAAATTAGGACTTCTCTAGAAGACTAGATTACTGCTTCTATGGATTTGAGGTTAGAGGGTGAGCAGAAAAGCAGTCTCTATCTCTCTCACTATTGAACTTGTTCTTTAACTGTACAGATTTCACATTAGAAACTACTGTAATTTATTTTTTGCAGTTTGTTGAGCAGTGGGATTAGAATGTGAATAAGGTGAGATCTATAATTACAGCATTGCTATTTCCTTAAAACCCAAACCTACATCTGTGTATTTGCGCATATGTCCAGAGTGCATGTATATCAAAGGCTCATACCATGGGAAGCTATATTTTCCAGGCTTTTTGATGTAGTTTGATTAGTGAGTAAACATCCTGTAATGTGGATGAAGGCAGGGGAGGCGGGGGAGCAGGAGAATTTGGCAACACAGACTCTCGTCTCTGCAAGACTGGAAAAGCAGAGAGGCACAGGACTGCTGTTCTCCCACAAATGACACTTTATGTTTCAAATTCCATTGTGTAGCTGTACCTCATCCAGCTTGTCTCCACAGCATTGTTTTTCAACCTGCTGGGCCAGAAGGAACCTTCACTGAAGAACTCAGTTCACTCTCAGATGACAGCTCCCCACTCATTCTTCTTGTTGACTTCCCACTTGATAACAAGATCATCATCTTTTGCTCTCTACCTAAACAAGTCTCCTCCAAGGTAATGCCCTTCTCTTCATCTCTCCCTCCTTCATCTTTTGACATTCACATTCTTTCTCCAGACCTCCAACCACCCTACACTTCCCTCCCTTTCCACACCAGCACTTTCCTCTACTGTCCTTCACTCCATCTCCCTGAAACATCTCCCTCCTGTCCTTCAATGGTGGAAATGGCTACCAACTCCCTCCTCTCCACTCCTCATTCAACCAACTTTGTCTGTTTTCTTCTGGGGTGACACACAGCTCACATCCTTCACCGTGTCTATCTGATGTACTATACAACAGCCAAAGAGAATTTAAAGCAACGGAAAGAAGATGGAGTATAAAATCTTTTTTTATCTACCTAAATTCACCACCATGACTTCTGCTGCAAAGAATCTTCATCCAACCCTTGCAAACTGTCTTCTCCTGCTGTTCCTGCACCTGCACCTGCACCTGCACCAATCTCCCCTATTCTCAAACTACTGGCCACCCTCCGTTTACCTGATTACCCCCACTTTCCACAGACAATATTCATCAGCTCCTTCATCATGTCCTTCAACTCAGTGACATCACCATTTGATCCAATCCCATTCACACTTCTGACCATATGTTCTTCCTTAAATGGCTCACATAATAAACTGTTGCATCAAAACATGTTCATGCCATGTTCCAACTATCTTCAAATCAGTTGTAGTCACACCAAGCCTAAAAAAGACCACACCCAACATCACTGATGTGAACAACTACAGTAACAACTACCATCTCTTCTCTCCTTCCTCTTCAAAGTTTTGGACCATGCCACATATAACTAACTCAGTTTATTTTTCACACAGAATAGGCTTCATGACCCAAACCAGTCTGGATTCAAAGCAGCACATTTTACAGAAATTGCACTTTCAGCTGTCACTGAGGAGCTTCATGCAATCAAAGCAGCTAAACCAGATCCTTCTGGTTCCTGCATGCCAATTAATAGTTTCCTACCTTGAGGGTCACATTTAGTGTCATGGAAAGAATCTATGTCTGCCAAACAAAGACCACTGTGTTCCTTAAGGCTCAGTGCTTCCCCCCATCTCTATTCATAATACAGTCACTCAC
This sequence comes from Brachypetersius altus, assembly GCA_037974465.1. Classification (NCBI taxonomy): domain Eukaryota; kingdom Metazoa; phylum Chordata; class Actinopteri; order Characiformes; family Alestidae; genus Brachypetersius; species Brachypetersius altus. Next base: position 10,917,867 of record JBBPDB010000002.1, read on the forward strand.
ATAGTGATATGTCTTTATATGGGTTTTCCTTTATATGGGTTTTAATGCAGACAGCCCTCAACTCATTCTCTCATTTCTTCCTAATTACTCTCACATCTCAGCCTGGAAACCCTGAAGACTCATCTCTTCACTGAGCACTCAAGATAATGACTATATGTTCATGTCTGATCTGTGTGATCTGATAGGGCCTTGGTGGAGGATTCACTCCATCTCTGATGAAATCTTTATCTACTGTGAGTCTAGACATATGGGACATGTTATTTTCTTGTGAACTACAAAGCACCCATGTACATTGCTCTGGTTAATTGTGCCTGCCAAATGCTGTAAATGTAAAAGCAAGTGCAAGAATCTTGTCTTTAATGAATGCAGGGGAATTCAAAAACAGAATAAAAGGAAATAAAAAAAGAATTAAAAGATATTATTTGACAGAACCAGCCAACTTTATATTCTTTAAAAAGAATTTTTATTAATGTTAACTAATGTGTGTTACAAAGCTGTGTGTGTGTGTGTGTGTGAGAGAGAGAGAGAGAGAGTATAAAATAATGTTTCTTCACTTAATGTAGAATTGACCAATTTAATGGTTCCTATGAGAACCTTTTCATTATGTTGATGTTCCCGCATCTCATTTGCAGAAATGTTTTTTGGTATTTTGATTTAGGTATAAAAAAACAGTATAAAAGCATCTCTTGAACAAAACAAGAGATATATGCACCAACAAGTCATTTCATTAGGAACACAAAATTTAACACTTTGCAAATGCTTAAAGCTATACTTTCATCTATTCTTTGGTGAATTGTTGCAATCTAAAAAGTGCAGAGCAAGTCATAATGTAACACAAATAAAAGGTGCATTCTGATCACAACAGCAAGAGAGAACTACAGCAACAGCCAAATCTTGTAGCACCAATATGTTTTCCAAAACGTCAATAAATGCTTTCATCTGTCTCTTGAAGAATTGGTCCATGCATATTAACATATATGATACATTATCACCTCTTCGTTGCAACAGAAGCAGCATGCATTCCACCTGAACACATGGTGTCTTTCCCAACCGCTTTTTTTGGATGCTGTCTCCAGAATTGTATTATAATCCAGAATTTGCACCAGGGAAAAAAAACAGAGAAAGCTTAGGTTGCTGCTAGGAGGATGAAAAGGGTAGGGGAAAGAATCTTGCTGTAGGGGGTTGTCTGAATCTGCCTGTTTTCTCTGTTTTTGGGTCCTAGTCTTTTGAGGTACTTCTTCAAGACAATCCAAGTGCGGCTTGCCTGTTTGTTTTGTTGCTGGTGTGATACGTTGGTAAAAGTTTTGCATACAGATTTTAAGCCAGTGCGAGCTGGTACACAGCAGAATAGGTTAACAAAACATACAATGTTATTCTGATAATATAAACCAAACTCTCTCTCTCTCTCTCTCTCTCTCTCTCTCTCAATCCCTATTAATCAGACAGAGATGCTTGATTAATTGTGTCAATGGTGCACTCTGAAAGAAGGGTTTCCACAAGGGCTCTTCAGAAATAGCTATTCTTAAACGTAGAGCCATCATCTGCATACAACCACGGGAGAGAAAGGAAAGGATTTTTAAATGTGTCTGAATTTATTATGCTGTTTAAAACCTGTTTGATCAAAAGGTCTGCCTCTTACAGACACACACTGTTTACATTAAAAGCACTGACAAGAACGTTGTTTATTTCATTACAATGGCACCTGTCAAGGGATGGGCTATATTAGACAGCAAGTGTACACTCTTGAAATGCAGATGACTGTATCAGAACATCTCCGGCAGGTTCCTGGAATGCAGTGCTTAGTACTTGCCAAAAGTGGTCCTTGGGTGCCCAAGACTAAATAATGTGCATGGGCAGCGAAGTCTAGCCTGTCTTGTCTAATCACACATGCTGGCTATGAAAAACAGTGCATTGCAACATATGGGGCTGTGTCAGAGTGCTAATGCTCACTCTTATCCACTGCCAAAAGAAAATGCAATGAGTATCTAGGCAACAGAACTGTACTATAGAGTAGTGGAAGAAGGTGACCTTGTCTGATGAATCCAGATTTCTTTTACAACATATATCATCACTTACCTGGAGAAGAAATGGCATTATGAGAAGAAGGCAACGCTGGAGAAGGCAGTGTTATGCTCTGGATATTGTTCTGCTGGGAAACCTTGGCTAGTAACTCAATCTGATTGTATCTGAGAGATGTCTTGGATAAACAAGGTTGACTATGGTGGCTCCACTTCAAAGATGGACTCCTGCTAATGTCTTTGTGCCAGGTCCCACAGGACTATTTTGTTGAGGACCAACAGCATATTAGGCTTATTAGAATAGGGGCAAATTGGGAAATTAACTTCTTTTTATGTAAAGAGTATTATTGAGTAATTGAGTCCAAGGTAATTCAAAGTACTGGGCTAGTGGAGTCCAATGCAGACAGTGTCCAAGGAGGTTTAAATCCAAGTTAAGACAGAATACAAGTGAGAGAGACTATTAATAAGACAGAGACATAAAAAAGAATGCTATGTGAGACCACTTGGTTACCTGTTTCTAATATTTAGGTGATCAAAACAGTACATAATCCACACTGAGATTATCATTTTTCACTGTTATTTGTAATGATTGTAACACTGTAGGATCAACCAAGGCCACACTGTTTAAGCATAACTGATTCACTTGATTCTCTTGGCTCGCCATCATCTTGTCTGTGTCCAAAATTAAAATGAGCTGCATGAATGCTTCATGTACATGGATGCATGGATAAGGTCTGGCAGGCATATATTTGGTTACCAGGCATCCAACCTCAATTCCCATTCTGGGTGGATTTGAAATAATTTGAAATATTCCTGAATAAAAAATAAAAATTAAAAAAACCCCTGACAACAGTGTCAATAAGAGCTTTCTCCAGTGTGTTGCTATTTGTCTGAGCACGCACCGGCTGCAACTATTTTTGTTTCAAGTAACACTAACCGCTCTGAATAAAAGCTCAGACTGATGGAAACTAACCTTTTCTAGTAGAATGCTATGAGATTTCCTACTGACACTCTATTGATTCAATAGTAAAAAACAAACTTTACATCATATATTGCCCGCAGAATGTGATTGTGGAAAGTGCTGCAAGAGATCTCAAGAAACATAAGGCTCACATAATTACTCATTTTACCAGGCTGTAAAGCCATTGTCACAGCCAACAGCCTTAAATTGTGCACTGTGAGCTGACCACCAATCAAATGAATTGGCTGTATAATAGGTTGTATATTCTATATCGTTTAGAACTTTATGAACAGGTCTGATACTGACCCATCCACATATGGTCACATACAAACACTGAACAGACAATGAAAAGCATGTAAATCCTTTAGTTTAGTTCAGTCAAAAATGATATAACAAATAAATCTTTTTTGGATTATTAACGTGAAGGCGGACATATATTGAAATGTGGTTCAAAAGTATTACATACTCAGGCTTTCTGGTGAAAGCACTAATTCTTAAGCTGATTCTGTGGGTTTACAGCTGATTACCAGTATTGCGAAATGGACAATGTGGCCATTACATTTCTCACCACCTTAAATCCCTCACATCAATACGCACTCAATCAATACATTTTTTTCCTAATTAATCCTTTTGTCAGGACGGTTAACCACCAGGAAGAGAGAATAATATAAAGCTTGGAGTACCAATAACACTTTGCAGAAGCGGCAGATGAATAATTTAGAGTGCTGAGGTAAGACTCATAATGCTGCACTGCAAGCAGAGTGACGGTCTTACCATACTTAAACAGTTTTTGCAGTAGACAGGTGTGCGTAGGTGTATTTGTGAGCAATAGACGAACATCTGTCCTATCACTTAGAAGCTGGATAGCGTGGGTTTAAAACTACAACCTTTTAAAAGTCTCTGCAATTCCACCGTAAACCTTTTTTGGCACCAAAAATACTAATGATTTAGTTGTTCAGCTATACCACCGTTTGACGCACACGGTCGACCCCATTATCAACAATCCACGTGCAGCAATACAAATGATTCACTATGTAACTGAAAGTGTGTCTTATTTTACACTACTAGAGCATGTGCATTAATCATATCTTTAGGGATCCCTACACAGGAGAGAGACACAGGATGAACAAACAGGCTGCTTCTGTGTTATCATCTCATACATCATACCTACTGCCAAGCATCAGCTAGTCTGGAATAGAACCCCTCAGGATTGTCTGTAGAGCAGTAAAATTTCTTAGAAGTGTTGTAAGCCCATCCAGTGTCTTGATATGATGGTGTTTATGATCCAAAACTAATCATCCCACTTCAATACCTTACCTCACTAATACTCTTGTGGCTGAATGCAATCAAATCCCCATCTAATCACTCTTGATTGCAAAACAATGATAGGTGTCTACAAACCTTTTGGACACCTGGAGTAAATACACGTATCAAAATGTATTAATGAGAGTGCAAAGCAAGTCTCCAACTTCACTCTGTGATACTGTATAGGATTGAACTCAGTTTAACAGTGTTTAGTCTTATGCACAAAACATCGGTAGATTGAATGAAATCACATGGAACTTTAGTCTGATCACAAAGTGAGGTTGGAGACTTGCTTTACACTCTCATGAATCACACTTGCACTCCATTTTCTGTCAACTGTTTCAAGGACTACCTTTATGTATTTATGTATTTATGTATGTATGTATTTATTTATTTATTTATTTAGTGCATGAGCAGGTGTCTACTAATGTTTTGGACACAGATTAAATACATTGTGCCAATTTGATTCCTGAGAGTGCAAAGAACCTCTTCAACCTCTCTCTGTGACTCTTCAACCTCTCTGAGATTTAAGGTCTATATGATTTAATTAAATCTATCAGTATTTAGTCTCGTACAAAAAAATTATAAAAAATAACTGGTCTTTCAACAGATGACAGAAAACAGTGCAAATTAGATTCGTGAGATTGCAAAGTAAATCTCCAACCTCACTCTGTGATCAGATTTAAATTCCATGTGATATAATTTAATCTACCAGTCTCATGCATAAACAAACAAATAAATACATGAAATAGAGGTGGTCCTTCGACAGATGGCAGAAAAGGCAGTGCAAATATGAAGTCAAAGCAACTCTCCAACCTCAGTCTGTGATCAGTTACGTATGATTTAATCCAATCTACTAGCTTTAAGTCTCATGCACATAAATGAAATGAATAAAAATAAAGGTGGTCTTTCAACCGATGACAGAAAACGCAGTGCAAATTAGATTCGTGTGAGTGCAAAGCAACTTTCCAACCAGTGATCAGATGCACTAAAAATTAATTAACGAATAAATAAAAATAATGATGATAGAAAAAGCAGTGCATCCTAAGTGCACACGTGAGGATGCTGAGCCGGTTTGGGAAGACTCACCGAAGCAGGAGTTGATGAAGCCGTACCACATGCAGCCCTGTCGCCCCAGCAGCCAACGGCCGCGGATGCTGGAGGCGAAGCTGAGCGTGGTGCCGCACATACACACCAGCATGTCGCTCACGCTGATGTTGAGCAGCAGCATGTTCACCGGCGTGCGCAGGGTCTTGAACCTGCAGAAGAGCACGAGCACGATGAAGTTGTTGAGGAAGCCGAATGTCATGATGAGACCCAAGAAGACGGAGAGCGCGATGAAGCCCGCGCTGGAGAGCGTCTCGACGGGAGAGTCGCTCCAGTCCTCGTCCAGGAATGAGAACGGGGAGTCGACGCTCCCGTTCAGACTGTAGTTGAAGTCGGGAGGCGGCGAGAACATCATCGTCGTTTAGCTCATTATGCGCTTCCACTGGAGCCCTTCTGCTTCGACCCTCTGTGCTTTGGGTTCCTTGTAGGTCCCTGCTTAGAGTTTACATACTGGACCGGAGCCCTGGTACCTGGAAACCAGTTCAGAACTCTCCCTTTCAGTTAAAAGTCTTGTTCAGCAATGTAGAGTCAATTAAGAAAAAATTGCAAGCAACAAGTCACTACAGCATGGTCTAATCTCTCAAGTCAGAAGTTTAAAGCAGGGGGAGTAAGGAGAAGTTCAGATCAAAGTGGGGTTCTAATCAGCAAGCCACGTTATCACTTTCATACGGTCCTCTGATGGGGCGCCTGGTTATCTGCTGCAGCACCGAATTCACTCTGCCTGTAGCTAATGAGAGGTGGCGTCTCTCAGACCTCTCGTTTCTGAAGCTGCAGATGAGCAGAACTGAGCTCCGAGGAAACAGTGAGGAGCATATAAAGCCACCGATGACGTCAAGAAAGACCATGAAGGAGAACAAAGACTTGGGTTTGTCAATGAACTAAACCAAAATCGTTCAAGGGTTTAATCAATCCACCCCAGTGATGGTGTAAGCAATTTCATTATTTTAAACTTAGACACATTTAATTCAATTAGTAATTCAGTTAGTATATTAGTACGCCTGACCATTAGAGTAACACATGTTATATATTTGAATGCATTGTCACTAGACTTTAATATGGAGTTGATCCTCTATTTTCTCCTATAACAGCTTAGACTCCTCTTGGAAGGCTTGCCACAAGATTTTGGAGTGTTTCTGTTGTATTCATTCTGTAGAGCATATGTGAGGTCAGGTACTGCTGTTGGACGAGAAGTAATGTCCGTTCCACTTCATCTTAAAAAAGGTGTTGGATGGGGTAGAGATGAGTGCTCTGTGCAGGCCAAGTAAAGTTCTTCTACACTGAACTCATCCAGCCATGTCTTTATGGACCTTGCTTTGTGCACGGGGATACAGTCTTGCTGGAATAGAAAACGTTCTTCCCCAAACTGTGTCCACAAAGTTGGAAGCATGGCATTTTCCGAAATGTCTTGGGATGCTGAAGCATTAAGATTGGATGTATGGGGTCTAGCCCAAACCCTGACAAACAAGTTTCCCAATACTTTTGCCCTTATAGTGTATTACGTAAAAGTTCTTAATCTGGTGGATCCCACATTCAGAAAAAAGGTTCCTCAGAGATACAAAAGTGGTCAACCACCAAGCATCTTCAGAGTTCATTAAGAGTGTATGTAGTGGCTTTTGCGTTCTCATGCCTTAATTAAAATGGATCAAAACAAAACATGCTAAAAACTCAAGGACATTCATTCAAGCCAAAGTGTTTAATTTTGCATCAGAGGATGTTTTCCCTCAAGCTTCTGGAGTCCTCTGTGTACTTTTTATGCACTCTCAGGACAGGCTGTCATATACTTTTACTCAGGAGTGGCTTCCCTCTATCCACTGTACCATAAAGATTGATGGAGCACCGCAGAGATGACTGTCCTTCTGGAAGGTTATCACATCTTTGCACAAGATCTCTGCAGTTGCCATTTAGATTTTGTTTTTTGTTTAGCTTCCTGTCTAAAGCTCTTCTGTGATGTACGTTGTTAAACTTGAATGATCTGGTGAATACTCCCCCTTTTATAACATACTTAACACTGTAGCTTCACACTGAGTAAGTGTTTTTGGATAAGACTTCTTAAAATAGGGTGACTACATTAAACAGCCTACAGTTGAAGGATTTTTTTAACCTGATCTATGTCTTGTACTCAGCATGATAATCCCTGTAATATGGCACACACCACTGACGTCTGCATTTAACTATTGATTGATGTAGATTACATCCAAAAAGCAGTCACAAAACAGTTAACGCCTCTTGACAATCTCATCTTGATTCACTGGGGGGCTGATCTTGAGTGCTCATGTTTGAAATGGCTTCTCCTCACATCATCTACTCAAGTTCATCTTTTCAGAGCAACAATTAGAGATTTTTTTTCTCCAATAAATCTTTGACTATGATCACGAAAAAACAGCAATCACAGAATTTCTCATTAAACACTTTCATCTGGTTCAACACTGGGGTTAATCACAATTATTGATGAATTCATAAATGGATCTTTTCAGAGCTACAGTAAGTGAGTATTCCCATGATACATTCGTATCAATAACACGTCTGGGCTTCATTAAAAAAGAAGAAACACAAATTTTCTCGTTGTCAGGCAAACTAGTAGATGATCAGATATTGATTATTGAAAGAGCACAGTTTAAGATCTTCTCATGCATACTAAATGCACTTTCAGTGATGCTTGTTCTTAAATCCCTGATTGTGTTTTTAGGTTTCTTCTGACCAGTAACATGCTGTTGTGTATTTCTTTGGTATTTGTTCTTCAGTACCATAGAGTTGGACAGTAGGATGAAATACATTTCAAACGTGTGGGAGAAATGTTATTTTATGGAGATTTGCCATTGTTTTATAGTTATATGCCACTGTTTCTGTGATTTAATGCTCTAATGTTTGGTAATACTACTAATATTTAAAACTAGAATGACAGGGTTTTGCAGGCATAGTTATAGTTTCTGTTCAGTAACAGGACTTGACCTTTGTATTTGTATTTATTTATTTATTTATTTCACTACATACTTTGTCATGCTACACTTTTGGTTTGGTTTGATTTATAATTTCATATATTCTGGAGAATTTAGCTGATGTTCTTATCCAGAGTGGCTTACAATCATTAGTTACTGCGACATTCCGCCCTGGAGCAACTGAGGGTTCCCAGGCAGGTGTTTTACTCACAAGGCTACAACCACCCATAATGTTTGCATATACACTAACCCCTCACTTTTACATGTTTCAGCAGACAGATTTTGTTTCTGAGAACTGCACTGTATTACCACCACCAGTCCAGCGGTGGCGATAATGAAAAGTTGTCAACCGCGTATGACTACTCCGTGGGTGAGTTCGAAATCGCGCACTTACGTGAGTGCACTAAAATGTAGTGCATAGTGCACACTGAGCACTACTTTCTGTAGTGCACACTGCCGTGGATAAGTGCTGTCCTAAATGGAACACAACGTTTTGCACTTAGCGGAAGTGACAAACTAATCTCCAGACGCCAAAATATCTGCCAGTTATACCAATTGCATTTCACTATTGGTAATCATTATTCAACTCTAAAAAGTCCCTCCCCCTTCACTACGTGGTCAAAATGGTGCCGGCTTAATGCGCATAGTGTCCATCGTTCTGCACGGCCTTTCCTGGCCGTTTTCAGTGCACTGAATTTTTGCTTAATTTTCAGTGTGAGCGCACTACGCCCTAAAACCATGCACTGAAACTGCACAAGTGCGCGATTTCGGGGCATACTGCGTGTCTTGTCTTCGTGTTTTAACCCCCCCCCCCAGTTTACTTAGTATTAGTAAGCTGTGCCCTGTCTAAACCTGTGGGTACAGAGAGTTACTTCAACGTTTAATTTGTGTATGAGTCTTTGTTTTGGCTAGCTGCTAACTGCTAATGCTAACCGCTAATGCTAACGTTTTTTAACAATAACGTTTCTGATTCTGATTATTTATTTACCTTTACATTATCTTTAAGGACAATGCATTAAACTGAGTTTAAAATGAAATTAAAGTGTTCTGGGTGTTTGGGGGCATATTTAGGCTTTATACTATAAAAACAGGCGTTTTAGGCGGGTTTTTTTCTTTTTACCAAAACACAACAATGCGGGTGCTGTTGGTTACTGTATATGTTTATGTAAATATGTTTATAAATGTTGCATAAGTTTGTGTGCTCTGTTAGTCAGTACTTACTAAGCATAGTAACCCTCCTGTGGTGGTCTCCAAACATTGGTAGCCAGATAAGCCAGTCTTCTATTATTAATCCATGATTTTTTTACCTTTCCTTACAGAGAGTTTCTAGTGTTACTTGCACAGCATGTTTAAGATCTAAGTGCACCTTTTAAATATTTAAGGGGAGGTGAAGACTAGTTCAAAAACTCTTTTTTCTTAAAGTGGCTAATGCCTTCTTTCCTTTAATATTTCTTCTTCCATTGGCTTCCACACAACTCCAGAGCTTATTAGATTCACCCTCATGCCTAACAACTGGCGATGTGGTGTGTTTTATTGAAATGCTTCTCCTTTGTCCCCTCTAAACATACATTGGGAGGGCGTTTCTGAGATCTCATTCCTTCTTATGGCATTTAAGGATGTGCTGGGGCATCACCATTACTGTGCCAGACAAATATTCCTGTAAGTCCTTTCAATCTTCATTCATTGATTTTCTATGTTTTCTTTGATTTCTTCTTTTTGTTTTATTTGATTCAATTTCATTTTTTAATAAACTTGACTTGACTTGGTTTGTTCAGGAGTTTGTTTTTTTTTGGAAGACATATGGTGGCACTCAACGGAATACATTCTCTAACCTCAGTGGCCAGGGTAACTTGAGTTTAGAGCAAAATGCATTACAACACAAATGGTCAAATGCAGGCAATGTGCATAAAATAACTGAACAACTGTGAATTTTAGTATTGAGAAATGCATTTCCAACAGAATTTATGTTTGTGTTTGGATGAAAGAAAATCCACCATATAGTTCATTAATATGGAGTCTACAGTGTTTTTGGATACTTGATAACCCCAAAGTGCTCCCATCCAACCCCAAAGAAATTTGTGATCTATTTGCTAACCTATTTACGTTTGAAATCAAGACTGAAGCTTAAAAGATGACCTTCTGACCTGCTTGTCATGCTTTACAAAAATGTAATGAAAAAAATGATTAAATTCAAGATCCACTTGTCAGGTGTCAAAAACATTTATCTGTAATTCAATCAAAGAGGTGGGGTGTCTTTCTATAGTACTTAGGGGATATGAAATTGATGATTGACCTAACCTGACGTACCAGTAATGATTTACAGCCTAAAATGACTGATGAACTGGCGTACCAGGCTTTGGGCTATCAAATCAATTGCAGTTGCATCTGTGATTGGCAGCTTTTTATAGAAATGCTGGAGGCTAACTGGATATTTATGCTGTTGAGCTAAAACAACACCAGAAAGCACAACAGGGAGTCAAAATGACAATGATTTGTTGAATTACTGATCCACACATTGTTAAAGTCAACTTTTTCATGCTATAATAATGCTGTTGGCAGACCACTGACGTTTTCTGTCCTCTGTTACCAGCTGGGTAACTGCCTGGACTCATATGTTTTTACATTTTTCATTTGTGGAATATGTGACATTTTAAAGACTATGCTACTGATAAACAAAAAAAACACTGGTACCCCACTGGCTGAAGAATTGGTTAAAAAAAAAAAAAACTTTTAATTTACGTTATAATTAAGGAATATTACAGAACCAGATGGGTTTTCATTTCCAAATATAACTATTCTCTCATATAGAACAACTTTTTCACAGCAAATGCTCTCAGTGCATTTAATTTGCATCTGTTTATCATGGTTTACTTCAGACATGTGGAAAGTTCAATAGCTAATTTGCAAAGTTGTGCTCTTTCAGACGTTGCTGTGGTGCCTATTTTCTCTTTTGAAGGTCAAACACTTCACTTAGTATCAGCAACTTCCTTTATACTTTATAGAAGCTGCACTAAATTACCCTCACAGGAATGGTCCACGAATATATACACAAATGTACATCACATGAAGCATTAACAATAAAACTGCAAGAGCAAAATGTAATGTTTGCTGCTTCCTCACCCATGATTAAAGCAGGCATCTGTTCTGCTGTCAGAAAAACAACTGTGCAGCGTTGCGTTAACCAGCTCAAGCTGAGAGAAAGTCTATGAGGAATGCAGGAATGCAGGTTAAACGTTCACATGAGAGAAGAATATTTTCTGTTTTATATTTTTGATTTCCTACATGAAAATATTATTGTCTTTTACATGCACTGGCTTCTGGTTTGAGGTTTTTTGTTTCATGTTGAGTAATGTGAAGAAAGCGGGGCCGTATTATTCACTACTCCTGTCCACAGCTGACTTGGCATTGCCAAATACCACACTTGTGATCTTCTAACTGATTATTACAGACAGCAGATAGACATAACTGTTTTTATGTCAATTATAATGTGCACTGAATGATGTGTGCGCACTGTGGTGGGCTGGCGCCCCATCCAGGGTGAGACCCTGCCTGGCGACCATTGACCTCGGGATAGGCTCTGGGTACCTGCGACCCTCATGAGTAATGAGCATAAAAATAGAAAGCGAGCAAGGGAATGGGTGTAAATGTGCACTAAAACTATTCTGGACTAGAAAACACTTTTCTTTGTCAATTTACCAGAATGACCTAAAACGTAGATTTAGCTCTCATCATGTCGAATAATTAGATTTCATAAAAATGATTAAGTGCAGCATGTTTTAATTTAATGTTGATTGGTGATGTAAATACTCATTCCAACACATTAGATGTCCTTACATTTTCACTAACTATGGATTTACAAAAACAATGAATTGTTCAGAGTTAAATCCAATAAAACCATACCACAATTAACCAGACTGTACACATATTTTTTTAAATGTTTTTTTGAGTTTCCTGACCAGAATGTCGTGGCCCACTTTACCTTGAACACAAAATGAATTATTTAACCATCTCTTTTTTTTCCTCAGTTAAACCTAACTGAGATCTGGTAAATATGGAGAACCAAGCCCCATGGTTTTCCAGCAGAACAGTGCTCAGAGAAACACTGCTCCACCTCCGCCATAGTACATAGTACACCATAGTCCACCATGGTGCCATCTCTTCCCCAGATATGTGATGCATGGACACCATTGTTCTGATGAAACAGAAAATGTGACCTTCTGGCCCACTGGAGCTAGGTGGACTGAGTTCAGCATGGACATGCTGATCAGTCTGTGGCTATGCCGCCTGATTTGCACTAAGCTGTGATACGTTGTCCATTCTGGCACCTTTCTATTATGGTCATCAAAAACATTTTCAGCAATTTGTGCTACACTTCTGTGGGATGCAACCAGATGGGCCTGCCTTTGCTCGCCATACACATCAATGAGCTGTGAGTGTCCAGGACCCTGTCACTAGTTCACCAGTTGCCCCCCTTCCTTTTGGTAGGTGCACACTGAGAACACAACATAAGACTGTTAACGCTGGTTTGTAAGTCTTCTGATCAAGTCATCAAACCGTCACAGCTTGGCTATTATCAGAGTTGTTCAGATCCTTACGTTTGCCCATTTTGCCTGCTTCCAACACATCAGCTGATATAAGAACCGATATAAAGAAAAGAAACGTGGTGATGGTGATAGAAGGTTATAGGTTGTTGGCTATTCTTCAGAAGCACACTGAGGTTAATAATTCCTGCATCTCCTAAAAAATTATCAGTCCGGATATATTTATTAGGTGACCTACAGTGTTGGGCAAGTTACTTAAAAAATGTAATTAATCTACTGATTACTCCCTTTAAAAGTAATCAGATTACTAATGTGATTCCTTTATTTCAAAAGTAATCAGTTACATTACTAGTTAGATTACTAGTTACTTCACCACCCTCTAAAGAGACTCTTAAAGAGACAGGAGCAGCTGGTAGCCTAGTGGTTAGGGCATTCGCCCAGTGATCAGAAAGTCCGGGTTTGATTCCCAAGACCGCTAGGCACCACTGAGGTACCCTGAGCAAGGTACCGTTCCCACACACTGCTCCCCGGGCGCCGTGTTCATGGATGCCCCCTGCTTCACTTGGTGAATGGGTTAAATGCAGGTTGAATTGTGTGCTGTGGTGTGTTCACGTATGACAAATGGTCACTTTCACTTAAGTCAGCTTAAACACACTTTATTATGAAGTGTTACAAACCTATGACAACTCACACTAATGTTCTTGCATTTAACTGAGATATATTTAAAGTAATGGCTATATTTCCTAACAGCCAACAGAGCAGTGACTAGTCTAAAGAGTAAAGTAAAGAGACCCTTTATAGTCACACGTTAACACAGCACAGCCCACAGTGTGAACAACGTGAAATTCTTTCTCTGCATCTAACTCATTCACCAACCACTGGGCTAAAGCAGAGTGCTGCTTTCTTACAAATGTAGGAAAACTGCACATAAAATCTTGAAGAGTAATGAGAAATATTTGCAAACGTTACAAAAACCTAGAGGAATTATTTAGCACATGTCCACATTCCCCCCTCACCCTGGATGGAATTAATTATCTAAGACCTGTTCAGTGTCCAACTTTTGCTTCTTTAGTTTAGAACTGCAGGTGCAAGGCCAGTGTAGATCTTTGTCAAGCAGATCTCTCTGACAGACAGAGAGCACAGCCAAAATTCATAAGAAAATAAGATCATGTTAAAGTTCTTGTGTAAGATTGTGTAACATTCGTAAGTCTCAAATGAACTAATCTTGATTTAACCTCCCTCCCATCATGGGAGCTAGACTGGTGTAAATTTGGTTTGCCCTTGACTAAATTGGTACCTCTCTCCTTCAATTTGCCTGTAAGGGTCCACAGATCTTGGCTGTGTTTATAGTCACAGGCGCACAGTCAGTGCCTACTGAGGTGTGGTGTCATTTGGCACAGCAAGTGGAAAGAGTGATGGATGATCCAGCCCACAGTAGACATGAAGCATGTCTCCAGTCGTGTTTCCAAATACACAGCTCTGTTTTATTATATGGGCCTTAACATTTGTTTATGTAACTGCTCACCCTACCTGTTCAACACTATTTAAATACAGACCTTACTGACTTGAATGCATGTTTTAGAGAAATTTTGGATTTTAAGGACTTTTACATCATGTGCAGATTCATTACAGTTCTTTACATCTGATTTAGAAAAGAGACACAGACACAGAGACAGAAACAATATAAAATATAATAAAGTCTAAACAGAACCTCTGCAGAAATGTGAAATACACTACACTATAAACACATATGCTGGGATAAAACCATGGCTGTAATCTACTGCAAACCAGTTACAGCGCTCTGATTCTGTTCAAGATTCAAGATTCAAGATGTTTATTGTCTAATGTAAAGTAGAAAAACACATTTCTCTGTGCAATGAATTACAGAATGAGGTAGGTGATGATTAATTACAGTCCTGTCGGCTGTTAAGGAGTCTGATGGCAGTGGGGAGGAAGGAGATTTCACACTTATTTCACAGAAGTGTGAACAGTCCGTGTTGGGGGTGTGTGGGTCTTTGAGGATGAAGGCAGCTCTCCTCTGGACTCAGCGTTGGTAGATACTCTGCAGAGAGAGCAGCGGAGTCTCAATGATCTTCTCTGCCGTTGTTGCCACTCTCTGCAGGTGTTTGCCTAGCAGTAGTCCACAGCAGTAGTGCTGCCATACCATGCAGTGATGCAGCTGGTCAGTGTGCTCTCCACAATGCAGCTGTAGAAGTTGCTAAAGATCTTGGCTGACATATAGAATTTCCTCAGCCTCCACAGGATGTTCAGCCGCTGTTGAGCCTTCTTGACCAGCTGTGTGGTGTTCCGTGTCCAGGTGAGGTCCTCACTGATGTGGACGCCCAGGTACTTAAAGCTGCTCCCAGATGGACAGTGGCTGATGAGGCCTCCTCTTCTCCATCATGTCCACAATCATCTTCTTTGTCTCATCAGTGTTGAGGGTGAGATTGTTGTCCACATACCATGACACCAGGTCGGCCATCTCTCTCCTGTAAACCGCTTTGTCCACTCCAGTGATGCAACCGATCACAGCTGTGTCATCTGTGAACTTCAGGATGATGTTGTCTTTGGGGGAGGCCACACAGTTGTGCATGAAGAGGATGGGGCTGAGGACACAAATCTGTGGAAAGCCAGTGTTTGTGGTGATGCTGGCTGAAGTCATGTTACCGGTCTGCCAGTCAAAAAGTCCAGGAACAAGTCACAGAGGGTAGGGTGCAGGCCACTTGTGGTCAGTGTGTCAGTGACGTCAGTGTGTTGCTTGATCATTAGATGTCTTACTGTTTTGAAGCAGAGTCTTTCAAGCAAAATCATCACAATTCTTTCCTTTTTGACTTTTTTCAGGACACCTGAGCCATGGAACAGTATGTTAATTTATGTTACCTTTAACTTGTTCTCAGCTTGTGTTCTGTCTCACTTATTTTAACAATCCATGTAGATATGAAACATCAAACAGCAGGGACAGTAAAACTCTACTCATTAAACGCCTAATTAAACTTTATGGTGGCTGATGGATGGACGGTGATTTCGTAATGGTTTTTACAATTTACTGAGGCTTCTTCATACCAAGTAAACTGCCATAGGTTGCATGAGTGGATATATGATATATTGACTGTATGGACTAAGTAAATAGTATGATTTAAACTTGTTTACAACATCAAACTCTTTGGGATTAAAAAATCTATTAACCATTTTTTCTATTGTCTATTGTTTCTATTTTTATTTATTAATCTACTATTACAATCTATTAATAATTTCTGTTCCCATGCCAAATAAATGGACAATTCAAGATGTTACAATGTAACTATGGTAGTACATAGTAGATGCAGTATCTGCACACTCCTACACATTCACATGCACACACCACTCTTGTCATCTGGCCTATACAGAAACAGAGGGGCAGGCACTGACAGGTGTTGATTAAGACCACCGTGCCAAAAGAGCACAATGGCCGCTGATGGACAAAGAGGTAAAAGAAGGTTTCTGCTTGATAAGTCTGTGACAGTGTTCAGGCAGGCAGAGTTCACATGACAGTCAGTTCAGTTTAATCATGGTCAAAACCAAAGAGTAGCTCAAAGGTTTGATTGGATTTCTGGTGTCTAAAAGGACATACACAGAGGCTAAAATTGTTTCCCAAGGGCCTTTATAATGGATATGTTTAGGGAGACACAGGTTATTTTGCCCTGATGTCTCCACTTACAAATGAAGAAATTATTAGAAGAAACAAATCTAATCTCATTACAGCTGACTGCAGCTTTCTAATGACACCAGACATCAAAGACAATATGTCACTGTCCACAGAGAGCAGCTTAATATAGTGAGATTGGGTACAAAATGTGCCTTTTGACCTCCAAACATGGTGTGTATCATGTTATCCAAAGAGTTTTGGTCTCATCTGACTAGACTATATTCTTGCAGTGTTTCACTGCAAACTTTATTCAGCAAACTTTAAACATGCTTCAATATGCTTTTTTTTTCAGCAATATAGTCTTGCGTGCTGAGCATGCATACAAGCCATGGTGGTTGAGTGCATCAATGTTGGAGAAATGTTATCCTTATTAAAGTTTCTTTCATATTAAATCATTATTCTTATTAAAGTTCATATATATTAGT
>JBBPDB010000002.1:10934944-10957705 GCA_037974465.1 Brachypetersius altus
TTTTATACAATGTTTTACATACTGCATATCTCTCAGTCCAGATAGGGGTGGTGGCGGCGTAGTGGGTAGGATACTTGCCTCCAGACCAAGAGGTCGTGGGTTCGAATCCTACCATCAGCACCACCACCACTGGGTCCCTGAGCAAGACCCTTAACCCCAAGCGTCTGATAAATGCCGTAAATGTAAATAACACAGCACTGATTATGCTGTTAGTAATGAATAATGATAAATCTATTTATATTGCTAACCCTAACTCTCTTATTATATGTTGTTTATGTACATTTTACTGCAAAAACTTAATAAAAGGGCTTAATAACTAATGCTTAATAATTGTTAGATTCTTTAGAGAGTTGCATACAACTTGTTCCACATCATGAAAAAGAACATTTTAAACAGGCAATGAATCAGTTAAGCATTGTATTTAATTATTTAAGGACCGTTTAATCATCTGTAAAGGTACAGAACTGAAAAATTCTGCCTTGTGAAATACGACCTTAGAGCAACTGGACCGCAGTTGCAGCTTTGGCTATAGATTAGTTGGGTATTCCCTGAAGCTCATCTAATTAGCTTTTAATTTAATTACTCAGATCTGGCTTCTCTCTATAGTGTGTGTAAACTGAGTGTTTACTGAGTGCATAATTCACTTATCAACTATTGTTCTCTTTCAGTAAGTGTTAGGACACATCAAAGCTTCCTCTATTTTCCCATAGATTTCCCATAATGGAAAATAATATGAGATTTGACAGGCTAGATTTTACACATCACTTCTTAATAAGATAATTGTTGAATTGTTTTTAATAACATGTTTGTTCTTTATTTTCCAGTTTTACCCAAAGATATCCACCTGTGAAGTTTCTGTCTGAGAAAGATCGAAAAAGAATTTTGGTGAGAATACAGTACTTTCTCCTAAATTTCCTTGCAGATAAAAGGTCCACCTGTATTGGTATGTTAATTCAAATATTCAGGCAGAGCACAGAGCAGTGGATCTGCAAGATGTAGCAGGTACAGCACTACAATAATCACTTATAACATTGAAACTGCCTTCCCAATATTGAAACAACCAGATAATCCATGTAATTCAATTTTAATGTTTTAATGTTGTGACTGATCAGTGTACATTTTCTTAAAATAATACAAATTCTAAAAAAAAAAAAGAAATGGTTCTGAGTAACTACACCAACTAAAGGAGTACTGTTGACTTTCATTGGTCTGTAGTTCCATTTGTGGTCTTTACAGGCTGTGGTTAACAGTCTTGTGTGATAACTTTAGATACTTCGGTCATGAATGTACCTACTGTAACACTGTACTTAATATTTTGTGTAGGATTTTTGTTTGATTGGGAGTCTAGCAGTGATGGGAATGAACATGTAATTATTACTCTGCTGCTTTTCATACAGACATCGAAAACCACTAATGCGATATCTTTATAAGGGGTGGTAGTAGCAGAGTTGCTAAAACACTTGTTTGTGAGCCTGAGGACCTGTGAAGCAGCAACCTGTGAAAGTTGCTGGTTCAAACCCTCACTGGCCTATAAAACTGTTTAATGCCAAATTACATTGATGGTGCTTCCTATTCTCTTAAAAGGCATAACACATCACTCAAGTAAATAAATCTAACATGTGCTGTTGTATGTTTTGTTCTTTCTAAGCAATGTGGTGTAGTGATTAAAACATGAATTAAGCAAAACTATATGAAAGACTGCAGTAAAGAAAGAGCTTGAACCCCTTGACAGTAGTCTTGCTCTACACAGATAACTCTGCTTAACACAGAATGCCAGAATGCCATTGATTTCCTCTGAAGACTCGATATACTGAATCTGGAATGCTGATTTGGCACCAGACTTAAATATCATCACTTACATCCTTTTCCTGCACTCCTGAACTGCATCAGACGTATGATCTATACTAATCTTTTTTTAAATTGGTTTCCTAATAGCTTTTCACTGTGTATTTATGACTGTCCTTTCTGGCTGTAGATCACTGGTGGTGCAGGCTTTGTGGGTTCTCATCTGACTGATAAGCTGATGATGGACGGTCATGAGGTGACCGTGGTTGATAACTTCTTTACTGGCCGTAAGCGTAATGTAGAGCACTGGATTGGGCATGAGAACTTCGAGCTCATCAACCATGATGTGGTGGAACCACTCTATATTGAAGGTGAGTGTGTTACAATGGCCCACGCTTAATGATATTAGTGTGATATACAAGTATGTCTTTATTGTCGTGCTGCATGGTTTAATTCATGGTTTTGTAATTTGTGTCATTGTTTTCACTTGCCACTCAGACACTACTCTCTCATGGACAGCGTTTTTGCTCAGTCTCCATCTAATGGTAGAATTATGATCACTAAACCCCATTGGAGGCGAGTGAGGCCTAAAGTTCTGAAGGGTTTTTCTATTTTACAATTTTTGGTTTATGATTAAATGTGCTGGGACTAGTACACATGAATTTTGGTGGGCTTGTAGCACCCCGTGGTGATACAGAATAAAAGATTTGTGTCCAAAACTGTGAGGAGGGACTCTAGGGGGGACATGACCCTTGCTCATTACAATTAATTTTTTGAGTATCTCCACCTGGTGAAAGACATCATCTTGTGATGTAAAGGTTTCAACTGCACCACTACCACAAATGGTCCGCTTTCACCTCTTAAAGACGTCATATCATACAGCCTCTAGCTACTTGAGCCACATTCTGCTTGACCACCACTGATCACTGTATACTATCTCAAATCCTTATTATAAACCACATTACAGGACACCTGGTTGGTTTATTGACTAAAGGTGCAATTGATTTTTCCACACAGGGAAAGCTGCGTTCTTCTACTGATTGAAAATGTTGCTTCACTAAATGAAATATTTGTTTTTTTTGTTTTTTTAAATAATTATGTGTGATAAAATACAAAAACATTACATTTCAACAGTAATGCATATCTGTCTGCAGAGGCAAATATTGGGTTGTGATTGTGCACATGTGTTAATGTGTGTTTTGTGTGCAAATAATATCTAGGGCAATCATCAGAAGTCTTGTTTATTTATGTATCTAACAGATGTTTGTTTGCTTATTCATAACGTTGACATTTGGTCAACAGTCTATTGGCAGCCTTTGTCCGTTTGCTATTTACAGGAGGCTTTGTTACATTGGGCTAAATTCTCTGTTTGCAGCTGTGTGGGCTGTTAATGTATTATTGACCGTAATTTTTCACCAGTCAAGTCCGTTGTTCCCCTTCTTTCTTTAGTCCTCATCGTTCATAATCAGTTGCCACAACATCTGCATTCAAAAGTACATTCTACCTGTATGGTTTACAGTGATCACTAGTCCTGGTTTGAGGAAGCCTTGATACAGACTATGGTTAAGAGGGATTACATTGATTTAAGTTTGTATCAACACAAAGCACTTTATCATGTGTTTTTTTTTTTGTTTGTTTACCTGATTAAAAACAGAGTGGGCTCTTGGAAGTGATAAGATTCTATTGTTACCAATACCATTATCGATTCTGGTTCAGTCAATGTTTTTTCTCTATTCCCTTACTGATTCCTGATCAATGTGTGTGTGGGGTGTGTGGGTTTGTGTGGGGCTGGGGGCTGTGTGTAGCAGCAGTCTGTCTGCTAGGATATTTGCTTGCTTGGTTGGGAAGCTGTGGCACTCGTGTCAACAACAGCAACTGTAAGAAAAAAAGTGCTGGCATCAGTGCTGGACAGTTCTCTACTGGAACTGATTCTCATTTCCCATCCCTAGTGTCCGATGACAGTTATATGGCAAAATGAGCAAATCCTGAACACTGATTTTGCAGATTGAGATCATAAAATGATCTAAAAGCTAGCACATCATAAGCCACTCCCTAAAAGGCCAATGTACACACTCCGACAAGCAGACAAAATACAGTGCCAAGTGAAGACTGTAGGGCTGGAGTAATAACCACCGTACCATGGTATTGGAAGATGCTGATCCCATCATAGCATCATAACAGGCTCACCAACTAGTTATCAGATAACCCCACATTCTACATGTGTCCTCATACTTTTGAAAAATTGTTAGGGGGTTAATCTGTTACGAAGATTCTGCACTCCCAGTATTGTGTATTTATTTATGTTGTTTTTTTGTGTTCAGTGGACCAGATCTATCACTTGGCTTCCCCTGCATCCCCACCCAATTACATGTATAATCCCATCAAGACGCTGAAAACCAACACTATTGGCACTCTTAACATGCTTGGTAAGTACTGTCAAAGGTATTCCACTATATTTAGCATGCAGTGTGTGTGTGTGCGTGTGCGTGAGTGTAGCCCACCTATAGTATTCTATAAATACTCATCCTTTTTTTCTTTTTCTTTATTTTGGGGAAGACATAAGTTGTGGCTTATGCAAAAGAAAAAAGTATTTTCCCAGTATGTTAAACTCATTATTTGTGCTATATTTGTTTGTGCTCCTTGTAGAGGATGTGTGTGTAGTTTTCACTGGAAAAATCAATAAAACATTTTGAATTATATACTTAAAACAAACATAACACAGGAATTCCAGCCATTTTTTGCATAGCCTTGCTTTGTGTCAGGTCATACATTGACATGATCAAATTAATTATTCATGCAAGGACACCACATTCCCTCCACATCATCTATCATATCCAGATGAAAGCACTGTCTGTGACACACAGGTAGCCATGAATAAGTGACGAGACTGCCTGGGCACTGTGCATCTCCACGGCAACCTGGTTGGTGCATGTCATTGGTTGACTGTGCCGTGAATTTCAGACTTTCAAGAATAGTAACCTTGCTATATGTGGACGTTGCATGGTGGTCAAGGTATAAAAGAAGTAATATACAATGACTGCAGGCTTTTTTCTAGATGTTACTCTATTCGATTTTGTTAACCGAGTTCCTGTAGTAATGTTTTTTTTTTTTTTTTTTCTGGGCATAGAAATATGTGAACTTACAATTAGAATTGATTACATGTATTTCAATTCAGTTCACTGTTTAAATACAGTGATTGGAACAGCAGTCTGTTATGCAAAGGTCAAAAATGAATACATGTCTTTTACACATTACACTGTTTTACTGAGCAATTGTTCTCAAATGGCAGATGTCAGAATGCCATATTGTCCAGGTCACATTTTTTTATTTAATCCAGATCAAGTTTTTTTTTAATTGGATAAAACCAGAATATATTTATCCGTCTTAATTATGAAGCTGATCTCATGCCCAAGCCCTACTATTACATTATCTAGTCATAAAATGGGAATTGTTCTATTACATTTTTTAAGTAATTTGATTCATCTGTTTCATGATTTTAGACTGATTTTCCTAACACCTGTTTTTATATTTCTGTTCGTGTCTCTTTAGGATGGATGGGTCACTCTGGTATTATTCTTTAAAATGTGTGTTAAACTGTGAGCGGAGAGCTTATTTCTTCCCCTTATCTCCCTTCATCCTTAGGTCTGGCAAAGCGAGTGGGTGCTCGACTGCTTCTTGCCTCCACATCAGAAGTTTATGGAGGTATGGGTATATCCACAGTGCATGTAATCATTTTAATAATCTTGAGTATTGACCATTATAGGTCATGGGAGACCAGACTATAGTTAGTGCTTTTACGTATTTTCACAAGTTGGTTGAGAGCGACTGATGTTTCGATTTTTGCCAGTTCATTAAGTAGTCCTGCAGTACATGCTTACAAAGCCCTGTTTGGCCTCAGCAGTCACAAACAGGGCCGCTAGCACTAAATTAACACTCCCACATGTACTGCTTGTTTCACTGCATATATTATTTTTATTGGTTTTTGCTTTTCTTTATGATTTTAGGCAGGTTTATGATGAATCTTCTGAATATTAGAAACTTTTATTACAAGCTTTTATTTATTTAGTCATTGATTGCCTTCAGATGTGAGTGTGAAAACTGAACAGTGGTAATTGAAAAGGCTGTCCATGTTAATTTTTATAGAATTGATTCACCCGTCTTTGCATTGATTCACCCGTTGGCAAATTGTAATAGGAATAATAGTTATAAGCTAATAATAATTTGTTTTAAAATTGTAACTGTATAACTAAATATTAATTCTAGTTACACATTAAAACCTCACATTTTGAGCGATTCTTATTCCTATAAATCTTTCCTATAGAATATTGTTGCAGTCCTACTTGAAACTTGTAGTAAATGAATTGTGTATGTGCACCATCCCACGAGCCGTTGCCACAGAAATCCGTATGTCAGAGGATGGCTGCTGCAGATTTCACCTTGAGCTTCTGTCCAGTACTAAAAGTTCTATTATTCTTGCATTTCTGTATTAGTCACAATATTAGTTCTGTAGGCGTGGAGAGAAAGCTTGATAGCAACTACTCAAATGGGTTCCACGTTTTATTTATGACAAGGTGAAATTATTTTATTTCTTTGTTGAAATGATAAAGCATTACGCATTGAAATATTCCAGAGACTTGCTGGATGAAAAATTCTGCAGTAAGAAATCCTGCATAATAATAAACTCCGACAAAATCGAACTGGCTCTTTCAGAGTTTTAAGAACTGCATGAAACAGAAAGGTTGTACATAAAGGTTCCAGGTTCCACGATCACTTAGTCTTCGCTAATGCTGGGTGAGATTGATGAAACAACATTTTTTTTGATGCATCATTATACCAAGGTGTCCGAAGACTTTTGCATTAAGATAATCAACACAATGTTTAATTGGTAGTAAAATAAGAAAAACATGCTCATGGGAGACCAGACTATAATTAGTGCTCACAGAGTCTTTTACATCACACAGGATTGTTTTCTAGGGTGAAATGTCATTCCCATGTTTTGTCCTTCATATTATCCTTCAGCCCTTTGGAGAGAATCCAGACATTTCACTAGCTGGTGGAGAGAAGGGAGCGACTGATGTTTAGATTTTTGCCAGTTCATTAAGTAGTCCTGCAGTACATCCTTACAAAGCCCTATTTGTGACTGCTGAAGCCAAACAGGGACGCTAGCACTAAACTAGTTACACATTATAATTCATTCATTTCTGTGCACTGGTGAAATACCCAGATTGTGTATAGTTCAACTTTTTGTTTAAAAAAAGATATATTTACTTTAAAACATTTCCTTGCTAAAAAGATACCTTTTTTATTTAATATTATTCTTATTAATTGGTAGCTAACCAAATTGTTGCAAGTTATCTATAAAATGTTTTTTCATGCAGATGTGGTATTATTTGTTTGAAAGTACTGATAGGCAGCTCTTACCCTCAGGCAAAGTTCAATCCATGCACTGCCCAGGATACAACAGTGATAGTTAAAACAACTCCGCTTATGGGGTGGGAACTTTAAAGCATAAATCCTTTTAGTATACTATTTAAAATGTTTAATTCATTTTAGCCTGCAAACTTGTTTTATGCTCTTTAAAAATTAAATGATATATCATATCTTAGTGTTTATGTTAATATAGGGATATTCATATGTTAATATAGGGATATTAGTTTGTCAGCTCTATGGCCTGTCAGGCTTGTACCATTTTTGATGTTTAGCAGCCTCTTGCATTAGACTTTGATTTAAAGCAAATAGACAAGTGGTGCAGGACCCCTGCGGCTGCGGGACAGGTTTAATGAGGCCTCTCTCAGGTACTCTTACACTAATTTATTTGGCACCATGTAATGAGACACATTTGTATTACACACACTGTCTCTGTTTTATTGCCTCAACCTGTGTTGCTGGATTAAGGGTAGCAGTTGTGGGGTTATATATTTCCATGTATATCCATGTATATATGTGTGTGTGCCCTTGAATGTGGCCTCATGTGTTAGTAAAACATAATTGGCCAGCCTGTCAAATCGGATTAAAGTTAGAGTGATTATTTTGCTGCGTTTAGACCCAGAAGTGCATCCTCAAAATGAAGACTACTGGGGTCATGTGAACCCGATTGGACCGAGGGCTTGTTATGATGAAGGGAAGCGTGTCGCTGAGACCATGTGTTACTCCTACATGAAGCAGGTAAGTTTGAAAGTTTGATCTTCTGTGACTAATTTGCATCTCAGCTGTCGACTGCAGTGATTTAATCTACAGATAGTGTACATTAAACATCTGGACTGGTTATTTCATAATTAATTGCTAAAACTTTACTGTGTTTTTTATAGTAACTATAGAAACTGGGTTATTGACGTGTTCGGATCTTTGAAAATACTTTAGTAGGACGTTATTCAGTGTAAGGCTGTCAGTATCAAAGAATCTGACAATTAAGATTTTAAAAACTACAATGGAGCCCTAAAAATTCACTCCAGTACGGTACAACTAGACTCAGTATGGTACTTGCTTGAACACATGGAATCAAAGAACTGAAATTTTATTACAGCATTTGATACAGAAGTTTAATGTCCAGGAAGATCACTTCCATCAGTACCTCCTAAAGTTGGTTCTAAAATCCAAAATCAGTTTATCAAAAAGAGTCTGTACTGCTTTTCTTACTAGTAGAAGAAACCCACAGAATAAATAACCCAAAGAAAAGCCTCTCAAAATGATATAAAGCAATATCCACAGCAGACGCAACAATTTCCACTCCAATCAAAGTCTAGAAGAAGTCTTAGCAATTACTCACGATACCAGTTTCACAACACATCCGTAAGAGCACCTTCCCAATGACTGCAAGGTAATCCACAGAGCTGTGACCAGCACAAGACATATAAGATAATATTCACAAACGCACACTATACATTAAAAACCTCAGATAATTATCAAAACTCCACCTGGCCTACCAACCAAACATTTCTGTCAGGAAGATTTCACAAAATATATCTCATTATAAGAATTTCTCTCCTCTGCATCCCTCTGTTTTCTTGCAGAGATTGTGAATGCCAAATTCAGAAAGTGGACTCATCTCCCTAAATACTATATACTACTATACTGAAACTGGAAAGCTAGAAATACATTAAAAATAACATCCTTATTAAACATGCGTGTATGCGCAGACACTACAAACCCGCACCAAAATTATATTTATTACTTCTGGATCACATACCCTCTGTTTCAGTACACATATACTATATATAATGCAGCGCTCTTATCATGTCCTGTCTGTTTTTCTGTCTTTTTTTTCTTTTTCTGCTTAATCGTATCTAAGTGAGTTGTTTGTGAGGTTCTTTTCTTGATCATGTCATGTCTTGTCACATTTATCTGTCTGTCCATGTATTGTCAGTGTAATAGAGTAAGTGGATGGATGAGGAGCAGATTCACTTGATGATTTGAATTGGCTCTTTCTTTGAATTGAAGAAATAAATGTGTCCTTTGAAAAAGAGAGGGGGTGGCTGGGAATAGGGGACAAAATAAAAGAACAAACATGAAATGGACAGAAAACAGAAAAACTCAATTACAGTACAACTAGGCCCGATGTGTCCATATAGAGAGCAGGTGTAATAATTTCATATGTATATGTGTGTAATATTATATATTTTAATCGGAATCACACATTTGTTGAGTAATGAGTATTATTTTTAACGCATTCATGAGAATCCTGTTCATATGTATTCAGTTCATAACATCAGGAAAATATATTGCACCACAAGCTAGCTATGACCAAATAAATCGAAAAAAAGAATGATGACGGAAGCTAGTTTATCATCTATCATCATCATCCAGCAGCAAGGAGACCTGAGTTTGCAAATGCTGTCATTTGACTGTTCAGGGATTAGGTTTTAGGTTCTGCTTTCACAGTTCATTTCTTGCTCTTTCACTCACTTTGAATCATATTGTCTTTACTGCTTCCCCTCTGGCCCAGATATGGAAAATGCATTGTGACAGCCTTTAATCTGGGTACACTGATTCAGAATTCCGATATTACCTACTAGCGTTCAGGTGGGAAAATAGTTCATGACAAAACAAGACTGACAGCAGCCTCATAATAACAATGACACAGTGGCAAAACTAAGAATTTAATAAGTGTGTGTCATTGTCTGCGGTTATTTTTCTTGCTTTATTTTTTGTCATTCATTAAAAAAATTATTTAATTCAAAACCGCTCCTGTTTCTCAATGTTAACCACATATGGTGCATGGAAATAAATTAGAATAGGTCAATGTAATGAGCACTGTTTGATTTTCTCAGTGTTTCATTATAAAGAGATTATGAATTCATGCAGCTTCAGTAATAATGCTTGTAGTGAATCACGCATTATAGGAGGAGGCATATGTTTGAAGTAGTGAGGACGCTAGCCTACAGTGAGGAAAATAGCCCACAGTGTGAAATAAAAATAAAAAATTCCACTAACAGCAGAACTGAGCTGTAGATCCAGTTTGTATTCTGTGGAGGCTGAGCTCTCCTTTCATTTCTCCTTGTTTGTCTATAACCTGCCTTTATGTGACAGGTTGGTTTCCCCTTTTTTATCTAATATAAAGCCTTTTTGAATACCCAGCCTGTTTGATTGACACCAGCCTTTACTGAATCAGATTAAATTTATGTTTATCTTCCTGTGATATGTCTCCCAGATTCCATCTTTTTATCTCGTTCACCACAGCCTGAGTCATACTTTACACACTGTGTAATGTCAGGGTTCTTTTTACCCTCAGTGCATATTTACACAGAATTGGGATAGTTTGATTTGAATGTAATCAATTGTATCTACCTTTTTCTTTTTAATTGAAATTTAATGACATTTCTGAAACAAATCAATGCGCAGTCATAGGCAGGTAACAGGGATCTTATCAGATCTGTTTTCTTAAGTGACATTTTCCACTGGTTTCAGATTCAGATGTTAATGTTAATAGCACAGAGGGTGCTTCCTGTTGATGCTTATGTGTTTCTAGTGGATGAATAAAGACCATAGAAGTGTAGTCTGTTACAGAACCCATGTGCTGCTTTGCATTTGAGTAATTAAATTGATAGGTTTTAGGGCTTACATGATTAAACTCAGCGGCTGGTTTTAAAAATGTACCTTCTTGATGAATGGACATTGATACGTTTTCAAATATTTTCATGCTGTTTACAGTTCTCTCACTGATCTCTCTAACTGTAAAATTCTGAGCCTGATTATCACATGCATTTGTATGCTTCTTTTATTTTGGATTGTAGAACTGAATCAAAATAACTGGGAACATAAACAAAATAACATTTAGTTTACACACGTAATCAGTAGTGACAGCTGGTTTGCAGTTTTAAATGTTTTCATTTCTTTACTGTGTATTAGAAATAAAGAAGAGGCTAGAAAGCTTTTGATGAAATTTGGTCTCTCAGGTAAACTGTGGTAGAGCTTCAGTTGAAATTGCTAGATAGACATCTGTGTCCCAGCATAAGAATCAGGTACATTACTCACCTGTTCCTTTGGTAAAATACCAGAAATGGCAGTTCATATCATCATACCAAGGCATATGCGGCACCCGCAGTTTGATGAGAATTAATCAGCACTGGTTTTCTTCTGTGGGGCAGGTGATAAGAATCCTATTACATGTTGAATAGCTCTTTTAGGCCTTATGTAACTAGACCTGGTTACAGATAGCTCAGTTAAGGTTAGTTTGCCAAGAAATGTACCAGACTTTCACAGAAATGTTGTAGAATACATATTTAAAGTAATACTGTGTGAAGCCATAATTTTTAATTAGTCTGACATCATAATTAGACAGCTTGTCATATCAGATTAAAGGTGATTATTTTGCTGTCTCTTTGTCTATGCATCTGGACCAATTAGCTGAACACAATGGCATGCACAGTACTAGAGGGGGAGTTCTTAATCCGGGGAGTTTCATGTTGTCAACTGGCTGCAAGAAAACACTTCTATATTTAATGGTTCTATACTTCTTATAGTTTATTTAGAGTAACCTATTAGCTCTATATGCAACAGGCCGTATTCATGCTAATAAAAGCATTAGCATGCTCTATTCCAGTAACAGCAAAGTGCCCAGTTAAAAATGAGCTCAAAATGCCCAATCTGATGTAGCCACGTTTGCCAAAATGTACTTAAAAAAAATTGAATGCACACAAATCATGGAAAACAAGTTTGGGATTTTAATACAGATGTAAGGCATAAACTGCTATATTGGACATTTATTTGCGTAATAGTGATGTTCCTGTTATAGGGTCATATTGTCCTTGGGTAGTCTTTATGCCCTTAAAAATAAATATAAAGTACCTCTGAAAGTGATTTCCTGTGGTGCATGACGATCATTCTCAATGGCCTTCCATGCACTCAGTGTTATTTAATCACACAGAGATGTATACAGTCTCAGTGTTTCACCAAACTCTGGTCCACTGCAAGGTTTTGTCATGTACATGTTTGCTTTATGACACTCTACCCTTTGCTCAACTGCTTTGCCCTTTCTGCCTCTTGAGGAACTAGTCAGTGGTAATTCATTCAGTCTCTTCATGTGTTTTCCTGCCTCATACGTTATTTTATTAATATTTTATTCTTTGATGTCTTTAGCTTCAACCAGTTGAATGAAACTGTGATGTATATGATATAACCAATAATGTACACAGGCAGCCCATACACAAAAGACAGGTAGGGCGAGGTCTACCGCTTTGGCTTGTAACAGTGTGTGCAGTGGAACATTTGTTGTGGCTTGGCTGGCAATCGAATGTAAATTTGATTTTCAGTATTGTGATGCAAATAAAGACTGAGGATTTGCTAAGGCAGGTGCAAACAAGGTAGATTTGAATATTCATTTTTTATTCCCTATAAAATGAAAACATGCTTTTTACCTGTCAGGTACCAGGAGTTAATAGTTTAATTACAGCAAACCAGTCATTTATTTTTGCTCTGTCTGGTACTCAGGCTAACATCGTCACAAGTTCTGTGGCTCAACTTGATCCCCAAAGAAATCCTTGCAAATAACTGGCAGGAATAATGATACTGGCCTCAACATTATGATGACTGTCAGCCAATAATGATAGATGATGAACCAACCCTAATTCATACACGCGCGCGCACAAAAAATCCATGTTGTACCGTTCTGGATTTTTTTTCAAAAGGGTGACATTTTGGGATTTAGCAGCATCTCACCACAGAGATTCTGTGAAGTAGTGTTTTCTAACCCTGGTCTTGGAAACACACTGCCCTGCACTTTGTTGTGCTTTCCTTTCATCCAGCGCAATTGATCTGAGTAATACAACTAAACAACTCCTTACTGAGTGTGTCAAAGCAGAGAAAGCACTGAAATATATGGGCATTGCGCTGCCAGGGCCAGGGCTGGGAAACACTGCTGTGAGGAACTTTCAAAGAATATGTAGTCTACTTTCCATAATAAGTGTATTAAATTAGACAACTGTCACTATTAGGTTCTGATCTTAGACCTTTGGTTTTTTAAGAGTACTCATAATATGATCAATGTAGAGGTCCCTCAGTATGCTTTTTTCAATAAAAGTGATGGAATACTTGTATAATGGAAATGCATGTTCTTTGTAAAATGACAAGCTAAATGTTCATATTCATTGGTGAGCAGTTAAGAAAGCTGTCCATTTACCACAGCTGTCTGTTTGTATCTCTATCTTCTTGCTTTTTCTCCCGTCCCCTCTCACTTCGCATGTCTCCTGTTGCTCACATCCTATTTATGTTCTGTAGAATGTGTTAGAGCAGTAGGCCAATAAAAGTGCAGATCTGTCACCTTTAGATTCCCCTAGGTCTGTTAGCCACTAATTAGCAGGATGCGGTTACATATTTCAAGCTGCCCTGCCATCTCCTTGTCCTTTCATATTATCATCTTATATCACTTTATTTTCTCAACTCAATCAAGTGTAAATGCGCTCAAACACACACAGGCCACAAACATGCATTGGGCAGCTTGATAACAGCTGAGGTTGTCTTTCTTCATGTTCTGAAGTGTTTTTGCTGTACACTCTTATGGTATACACGCCCTGCTTCCATGCGCTCTTTCATCTAAACATTCATCCATCTAGTCCTTCACTCTTGAACTTACTATAGTCATCTCTCTTTCTTTTTCTTAATTTGTACATGTAATGTTATATTCAAAATAAGTTCAGTGTAGAGTCCCCTCCTCCTCACTTGCCATGGATCTGATGCAAGCACTGCCACATTAGCATACAAATTCAGCTCCAGGGTCAGCGTTTCACTTAGAATTCAATCTCCTGCTTTTTGCCTGAGCAGCCATTCATTCATGAGTCACACACAGGGTCTCACAGCTAGAACAGAACAGCCGTAGTTATATAAGACGTGTGTAATGGGAATGCTTTTTGGTTGTGTGAGCAAGCCCAAGCTGACTTTTACCTTTGTAATGGCAATTTTCCAATCACAAGTTAGTTTTAAGGGGACTTGGGTCTGAACTCTCCTTTTTCCCGTGACTGGAATGTGTGTGTCTTGTGTTGGGTTATTGTCCTGCTTCACAGTGACCTGCTGTTCACAAACACAAAACCATTTATTTTAACCCTTGTGTTTTCTTCAATAATTATTGTTTTTCTTAAGAAGACTGGCTTATCGGGTAGAATTGCTGGCCTCTGCTTGGCTGGTTGTTGCCAATTTGCTCAGCATGGGAGTTCCTTGTTTTGCTTTCAAAGATCGCACTTGAATTTAAGATTTTCTTTTCCAATGGCACAAGTGCAGTGGGTTGTTGATTGTCAGCTTTTAGAAATCACAACAGGTAGAAGGAAACCATAGAAAGAAAGCAACATTATTTCATGTATAATAATAGACTTTTACTTTACTAGTTGAATTTAATGACCATTAAAAAATTAGTATGCATTTTATCCTGTAAAACAATATCTCAGTTAAAGTAAAAAAGAATCTAAAAAACAAACAAAGCAAAGCATCTCCCTGCCCCAAAATCACTACAGATCTGCCCTGATATGTTTAGAGAGTACAGGTTTAATGGAGAGAGGTCAATGACTGTGCTTTTTCTATTTGACATTTGTTCAGATTAAGTAAAGAAAACATTATTATGAGCTGCTTCCCTTTACCTGTCAGGATCTGAACACAAGCATTTGGATGGTTGGCTTTAGCTATTTTTGCACTGTGTTCCTGTACTGTTTACTTTTAGGGTTGTTATTTTAGAATAACAAGCATGATGGGTATTTATTCATTTAAAAAGTTGTGTATTTTGTTGACATTACTTGTTAGCTAGCTAATTAATCTAATGTGAACTAATGATCAAGGAGCTGATAAGTAGTACAGCTGGCATTAAAGGTTATTTTATTACTTGAATAAAAGATAAAGTATGGCGTTATAACAAACTGACAAACTGTACATCTCTGTCTCTCTCTCTCTGTCTCTCTGTCTCTCTCTCTCTGTCTCTCTCTTTCTGTCTCTCTCTCTTTCTTTCTCTTTCTCTCTGTCTCTCTCTTTCTCTGTCTCTCTCTCTCTCTCTGTCTCTCTCTCTCGCTCTCTCTCTCAAACACACACACACTCTGAACTTAATTGCTTCCTTTTGTCCCCACACTACAGAAACCTATTAAACTGAAGAAAAATGTACTTTCCAACTGCAGTAGTAAATACTGTATATACTGTACATTTCTCTAGACCTGTTGCTACCACTTGCTATTTTGTTATTTATTACTGTCTAACTCAGTCTTTGTATTTCTTTGCATTTTACACACTTAATAATGTTGCTACTAGAGTACATGATGAGTACAGTATGTTACAATCCTGTATTCATTCCCACTAGTACTGTTACTGCTCCTGTTAGTTAGACTCAAAAAAGGACTTCTTCTTTTAGCTCCTCTAACAGAGCACAGTTCCAAGGCCAAACTATGAAATGGATCTTGCATGTATTTGCATGTACATGTGGTGTTGTCACTGTTCATCATTGTATGATTTATAAGTCCCTGCCAATACAAAAGGCTTTGTCATTTTTCAAAGATTGGCTAGTCTGTTAAGCATTCCCATTTTAAAGTTGGTCTGACAGTGACTTCTCTCCAAATTCAAGAATCCTTTAAACTTTTTTGGAAAAATACCAACCACTATTCGGCGTTGGAGCTAACAGGCTGTGCTGAAGAGAAGCATTACTGGTGCTTAACCCTGACACAAACAACTGTTATGGCTCTTCTGCTCTGAAGGCCTGGATACACCCAAGCAGATGAAGCATCTCTTTATATACGGAGTCTTAACCATAAGACAGACTCAACAACAACAAGCAAACAAAAGCTTAATCTAAAACAGTTGTTCTGGTATTTATACTGAACTGCATGGTTATTTACAGGTATTCCCAAAAATTGGCATGGATCAGTGTCCTCACAGAAACAGACAGGGGAAGACAAATGTTATGATGAAAGTATTCCTTGATCAAAAATACACATCCAGTCATAAAAAATGTCCCATGGAGTGTCTAAAGCCTCTGCTGCTATTCCCAGTGTGTTACAGACTAAGAAATAGAGTATTAATTATTTACCTAAATGTATTAGAATATTTGCAGCTGTTAAATAGCAGTAGGCAGAAATATGACCTTGTTTAAGGTCAGCTTCAGATAGACTTTTCTGAAAGGCAAAGCCCCAAATGTGGACACTTTGCAACATATAGTAGGTTAATAATCACTTAATGTTGATGCAAAGTGAAGTGAACTGCTAGTTTAGCTGCTTAGCTAAACCCTGCTTTTTATTTCAAATATTTGAGACCATGTTTCATTCAAACAGCTACTTGCTGTTTTTGCTTATATAGACAAAGGGATGCCATTAGTCTCTGAAAAATGTATTGAAAAATCCTTACTAAATATATACAGTAACCCCTCATGTTTATGCGGATCAGCAGTCGCGGTTTCAGTCTAACGCAGATTTTTTCTTTGCGTTTTTTTGTGGCAATAAATATTTTTTCTGGATGTTTTCACACAAGAGGCTGTAGCCGAACTCGAAAACCGTTCCAACCTTCCGAGTTGTATATCTTGGCGTGGAAAGCACTCAGAAACGTCAAACTCCACAGTTTTTTTTATTTCTGTGGATTAAATAAAAAATAGGCAAATACGAGTTTATCTTTACATTTTCTGTAAGGGTAATGCATTAAACTGTGTTAAAATGAAATAAAATTGTTCTGGAAGCATATATGGGGGCATATTTAGGGTTTACACTACACAAATAGGCATTTTTAGGGTTTTTTTTTTTTTCCTTTCCCAAAGTGCTCTTGGAACGTAACCCTTGAGAAAAGCGGGGGATTACTGTATATGGAAAACAGGTGTTTCTGTTTCCAAAAACAGCCAATGCCATCAGTTAAAATGAGAACCAGTAATTTTGTAATATCAGTTTTTAGGGATGCTTGACATTTGAGTGGCCGTGGTGCTTACTGTAATTGTTGTCCTGCGTGTTTTTGTCCTAGTTATATATTTAATATTTGAATTGTTGTGTCTAGTTAACACCCCTTGCTTGCATCTCAAAATACCAACCACTAATTCATAGTTTTTTCTGTCCTTCAGGAGGGGGTGGAGGTACGAGTGGCACGGATCTTCAACACATTTGGCTCTCGGATGCACATGAACGATGGCCGTGTGGTCAGTAACTTCATCCTACAGGCTCTACAGGGCGAGCCACTGACGGTGAGACATAAAAAATCTACCACGTTAACTGACAAACTTCTCCAGAGATGCAAACTCTGCAGTGTTGTCAGTGAATTATATTTCTCTTCTGTTTAAAAATAACTATACAGCAAAACTTAGCGGCCACAGAAGCAGTGACTAGAATGAATAGTTCTTACCCCTCTCTTGGGGACCCTGCAGGCAAGAGGCTGAGTGAGCAAGTGAAACAGGGAGATGTCATGAGCTACTTTGTCATTTTGATGCGTATTATTCTGTTTTATTCAGGTTTATGGTTCCGGCTCTCAGACAAGAGCATTTCAGTATGTCAGGTAAGCCTGGACACACAGACTGGATGCTGATCAGTACACTTTTAGTGAGGCTTAACACCTGCCCTGGCATCAAAGTTGTTTACAGATATGCACATTTCATCTGACATATTCTGTGTATAATCAGATTTGCCTCTACATATTTGAGCTCAGCACAGCAGGAAAAAGGCCTGTTTTTTAATACTTGCAGACTTGCTGTAGACAGTTATACTTCTTTGCTAACTGAAAACTAACCACTGAAAATACAAACAATTGCAGATAATTGGAGGATAAAACATAGTTAATCCATTAAAATATACCTGGGTAAGATTATTTCTAGCCAACAAAAATGCTTGAGGATTAGGTATGAAACGGTGTCCAATTCAGCAGTCCCAACAGACCCTGGTAATCAAGATATTTTTTGATGTCCTATGATCATGACCAAGATGGAGTGATGGAAACTGTGCCCCTTTCTATGCAACTTTGGCCGTTTATGCTTTGGCCGTTTATTCTTGGTGTTGACATGGATCTCAAGGGATGTTTTCCTAAGCAGACAACGAGTCCTGTAGCCATTTACACCTAGTATTCATGATTGCAAAGTCTTGATTGCATCTCCAGGGAACAGTGATTTGTTTACGTGTTATCGACATATTGATCACACGGACTGCTAATGCAGCCTATAATCAGAGAATCAGAAAGAAACTATTCAACTGTTCCTTTCTCTGCTGTAGTGGTACAATTGATTCAAGTCCTTTGTTGCTCAAAGACACACTGACATGCTTTAGCCTTCCCCCTGTCTGTGTAGGTGGTTTGAGTTACTGAAATCCAATGGGAGCCCAAAATCACATTTTTCTTTGCAATCAGGTTTCAAGCCTGTAGTTTTTGCACACGTTATTTGTGTCAGTTCAAGAAGACAACATATTTGTCCGTTACTTTTCTTGCTGGCCCTGTCAACACTTCTGTGTTTTGCTTTCAAGATATACTGATTAGGCATAATAAACCACCCGCCTGATACTGTGTAGGTCTCTCTCTTGCTGCCAGACAGCTCGGATCCTGTGATGGATAGACCCCACTAGACCTCTGAAGGTGTGCTGTAGGATTTGGCAATCAG
Source organism: Brachypetersius altus (assembly GCA_037974465.1). Taxonomy (NCBI): domain Eukaryota; kingdom Metazoa; phylum Chordata; class Actinopteri; order Characiformes; family Alestidae; genus Brachypetersius; species Brachypetersius altus. The sequence continues at coordinate 10,953,744 of JBBPDB010000002.1, forward strand.
AATCAGTATGGTAGTGAACTCATACAAGGAATTCGATTCCTCACTGAACAATATACTGAACAATATAATATACAATAATATACCATCTACCATATAAATAAATGTATATAAGTATTGTTTGTATATTATACTATTTATATATATTTGTGTAAATGCAAGTTCAGGTTCAGGCTAGTTTGTCTTGCACACCCCACAGGTGCTCGATCAGAGTGAGATTTGGAGACTTTGATGTTCATTCAATGTTCCTTAAACCTTTCCTGAAAATGTGTTAGGGTGCATTATCCTACTGAAACAGGCAACTGCCATTAGGGAATACTGTTGCAGTGAAGGTGTGTAGTTTGTCTGCAACAATGTTTAGGTAGGTAGTACATGTCACAATGGGATCAACAAGACTGCAAGAAACCAAGGTTTCCTAGCAGAACATTGCAGAGAGCTTCCACCACCTTGCCTTAGTTCATTCAGAAGCCATTTAATCCCCAATATCACATACCCACACACTGCTGACTTTCCACAGGGCATGGGTCAGCATGGGCACTCTGACCGGTCTGTGTCTGTGCAGCCCAATAGACAGCAAACTGTTGTGGCTTGTTTATATCATAGCCAACATTAAGTTATTTTATGAATTTGTGCGGTAGTGGCTCTTCTGTAGGAATAGTTTTAGGGCCAGTTTGAATGTGGCTGATCAGTTGTATGCACTAAATACAGGAAAAAGGCATTTGTACAAAAGATCTCAGGCTTCACCTGTAAGGAGCACTAGCTAAGACACAAACCCATATTGACTAAGATCACCAAAAACAATGTTCTAATTTGTGTGTTCAGTGCAGTAGTGTGATCAGTTAGTGGGTGTTTGCAGGCAGTTTACAAATAATAACTTCCATGTGCATGCACCTGTGTGTGCTAACTGTTCTCAGTAGCCAGGAAAATTTGTATCTCACACATTTATTTGAAATACAATTGCATAAAGAAGCAACAGCCAGAATCACAAGTAAAATGAAAAACAAAAACAGAGTCAATGGTGTGGAAGAAGTAAAAGAATGATTAATAAGTTAAAATTGAACGAACATGTAGGCGAGTTAAGATTAAGTAAGACAAAAAAAAAAAAACATTAGCATATACCATAACTTGACAAATATAAGGTTAAGTGGCTGCAATGTAGTTTTGTTTAACTGATCAAATCTAAAATTAAACTCTGATTTAATCTGATCTGAAGAAAATGTAGTAACATTAGGTCTATATTGAATACCCTGCAGCATATCTTCTCATTTACTGTGGGAAAAGGATGCAGTTTGGCATTAAATAGTAATCACTAAGATACTCTGGAAGCTGGATCAGTGCATGTATGATAAACAAGCAAATAAAGAAACAAAGTGGTTCTATGTGGCCTTTTTCCCTGCCATGCATGGCAATCATAGTCACAGGCAGGCAGATAGATGATTTCACACATGTGGTGATGAAAGGATGCAGCAAACTTAAGAACTTTAGAAGTCTTATTTTTTACTGCTTGCTGTCTATGTGCAAATAAAGCAAGGACAACAAAATACTCCCATTTGTCACTTGTAACAATTCCACATGTAGCTCCAATGATTTTCATAGTGCTGGCAGGATAATTGGGGCACAGAGCTGTGTTCATTAATCTAGCTGATCACACAGCGTACAGAAAATAAAAGAGAAAGACCAAACTAGTAATTTTGTCATCAGTGTTTTTCAATTTTACAGCCTCACACTTGATGAAGTAAATTTTGTTTTTGTCCATGAACTTTCAGTCTGAAGTGTCTGGAGCTTTAGTGCAGCTAAAACTGAAAGATCAGTATTGATACATGACACCAATATCTGTATAGATGATATTGCCCAGCACTAATGCAAAGCATCTGATGTCCAGGTGTTTTTTTGGTAGAAACGCAAATACTAAATATAGGAGCTAACTTCATTTTTTGAGTAAATTAACCCAACATATACTTGAATGGACCTGTGATGATGCATGCTATTTTATCAATTTAACAGATCATTATGTATTGGTCAAGCTGAGCTAAATATAAGAAGGCCATGTTTTATGTGGAAATCTCCACAACAATGCGGGATGTGCAAATCCACATTTTTTTTTTCGTAGCAGTATTTTTTTTTTATAGTAGGGATGCACTAAAATGATTTTTTTGGCTGAAAACAGAAACCAAAACACTGAAAGAAATTATTATTAAATTATTAAAAGAATAAATCTTATACATTATACAATTAAATATCTTCTCTTATAAAACCAGTGAATACAAGTTCATTTTAATTTTCTGAACGAAGTGCATGAACACAGTGCATTCAGAACAAGTGCTTTAAAACAGCTGAAAGATAAACAACATTCTCTGTAGGCCTTTAACAGAACAGTGTATTAATTTTGGAGGTAGTCCGTGTGCTGGAATGGTCTCGCCTCTTCTGTGCTCGGTCGGGATGTTTTGATTTTATATGATAAATTAAGCCTGACGTTGAGAAAGTCTTTCTGGATGCACCCCCACTGGTAGCGTTGGCATTGCTCGCTTTACAAACGACTTTCATCATGTCTTTCTTAGAAATATCAAAAAATAAATCCAGTAGTTTTATCGCTGTACTGTAAATGAAATTAAAAGAGGCTGTTCAGCTTAGTCACCGTCAAAATGTCTCTACTACGGTTGCACAATATATCACAAAATTACCGTCATCGCGATATCAACATGTGCAATATCCATATCGTGAAAGACTGACTGAACTGCAATAAATGTTGTTTTTCCAAATCACTTCTCCCAGTGCCACAGAGAAGAGGGCAAAAAAAATCACTGGCCAGTTTCTTCATCTTCTGTGCTGCTGTTCTAGATTGTTCCTTTTGCTATTTTTTTCTGGCCAAGAGCTTACTGTAATTTAATTATTATTAAATATATTTTCAGATTAGACTGAAAATAGTAGATTCAGACTATTTTTTCAATAGTGTTCGGTGGTTCAAATGTTTTATGGGAGGCATTAAAATGCTCTGTTTAAGTAAATTCTTTTTAAAAAAAATAAAAACATGTTGGATTGGAAGTATTGCATGTCAGTTTTTTCTGCATAGACTAGTCAGTGTCTAGAGTCTATGTTACCAGCAAATCCAAAGCAGAAAAACTATCCACTATAAAACACTATAAAAGTTTTTACTTTACTTACGTACTTCTCGCATGTGATATCGCCATCGCAAAACATTATCGCATATCGCATGTTTTCCTAATATCGTGCAGCCCTAGTCTCTACAATAAAACACGCCGCTGATGAACTATTGAACTGTAAAAAATTATTGATCACCCCAACATTTTACTGTATTTTATTACTAAAAATTACACTAATTTATTACTGTATTTACCTGTTTATACCAAAGAGTCTGTGTTGGCTTTCCTTAATATTTTCTTTAAGTTTAATGTATTTAGTTGAATGTATTGAGTTAAAAATGAAATTAAAATATTTTGGGAGCATATTTGGGGCATATATTTATTATTATTATTATTATTGTTGTTATTATTGTTAATACTAATTATTATAATCATAATTTCTTCAGCCCCCTGTTGCTGGAGCACTCTTGCGAGCAGCCTTTGTGGCCAGTTGCTTCTTGGGCGCCATTCCAGTAGTGGATTTGCCAGCGGTCTGCTTTGTTTTAACCAAGAAAAATTGTGAAAATATATAGAATATATAATACTATGTATTGATCTGCTGCATATTTACATTAAATAATAAATCTTTTAAAAAGGCTAAACAAAAACATGTCAGACAGAGCCGCATCAGTCTCACCCTGCGTTCCTGTAATCTAGCAATGATATATTTAGGGTTTACACCCTAGGTGGGCATAGATTATTTTTTTTAATCTAGATTAATCTCATTGTAATCTTGAGATTAATCTAGATTAAAAGGCCCCCCCCCCCCCCAATGATCCCAATGACTATTTTTATAGTGTAAACCATAAATATGCCTCCAAATGT
>JBBPDB010000002.1:10957805-11009817 GCA_037974465.1 Brachypetersius altus
AGGTTGAATTTCGTGCTGTTCACACTGTGTGCTGTGGTGTGTTCACGTATGACAAATGGTCACTTTCACTTTCACTTCACTTCAGGTGAATACAGACAGTTAGCATGAAACAAATGGGAAATAATTAGACAGGGGAACTAGTACATAGAGCAGAGGCGGCAACTAGTGGTCGTAAGGAGGAACTGTCCCTGGAACCGTGACAGGCCCTATGTGAATCAAAGAATTGGCCACTGATAGCCACCACATTTTCAGTGAAAAGGGAGGTAAATATTTCTGAAGGTCTTGTGTCTGGTGGGGGAGAAGGAGGAGAGAGCTGTATTTTGGAGTGAGAGAACAAGTTTTGAATGTCTGAGGTGCAGTTCATTTTGTTGCTGTAGAATGGAGCTTTGTCATCAATGCAGAAAGAGAAGGAAGAAAGGAGTTACTGATATTTTAATGTTTTTAATGTCAGCTGTATCCCTGGACCTATGACATTTTCTCTCAGCAGCTCTGAGATTGATGTGCAGCCTTTGAATGGTCTCAGTCAGCCATGAGTGAGTTGGTTTAGTGGATAACAGATGCTTAATGTAGAACAGAAATTTGGTGGCATCATTGGCCTTGAGGAAAGTGTGCTAAGAGGAGGTACTGCAGGGGCATTTATGAAAAATGAATGGTAGAGAGGTTGCAGAGGTTATGGTGATATGAGACCTGACTGTTCTGGAAGGCAGATAGGGACATGAATGAAGTAATTGTAAGAAATGTGTAGAGCTGTGACAGTGATGCAATTAGCCGCACAGTTCTAGGAAGGATAAGGTCAAGTGCCTTACAAACTTTGTGGGTTGGAAGACTGTTAACTATGTTGAGGTCAAAAGAGACAGCTTAGCTGGGATTGTCAAAGTGAGCATTCAGATCACCCGGAATGAGTAAAGGAAAGTCATAGTCAGGGATGGAAGACAGTAGTGTGACTAGTTCATCCATGAAGTCGCCCAAAGGTCCAGGTGTATGGTAGTATCTAAAGAGACACGGGGAACTGGTGGCCTAGTGGTTAAGGAGTTGCCTTTGCAATCAGACGGCCTTAGGTTTAAAACCAAGCACTGATAACCCTTGCCTCATCCCATGAGTAAAAGCAGCATCTGGAAGGGAGGCTTCAACATCACATGCAGGTGAAGATAGTAGGTGCTGAAGGCCCAGCTACCCTGCCTCATGCCCCATGTGTCACCAATGTCCTGGATGTGTCCGTGGATTTTCTGAACATATGTGCCCTTCACTGCTCTTATGGTCCAGGACGAGTTGGCCCTTGCTGTTGTCAGGGCAATTTTATCACCTGACATAAAGGCAGTGTCTTGGGTGTCTCAGCAGCATGCCCATGCCTGCAGTCATTCACAGCTTCAGGTTGGGCTGTGTGGTGATGCTCTTTGAGGTAGTGACATCATTAGTTCACTTGCTGTCACAGAATAGAGAGATACCAAGTGAGTCATGCTTGTACTGTGGAGGATTTAGTAAATTTAGTTAGAGAGGAAAGAGGTTCAGCAACTGAAGCCCCTGATGAAACACTGATAGATGTTTGCAAAACCCTAGGAGTTATGACAAAACCCGAGAATGTGGTGGAGCGCTGGAGGAAAGCACATTTAATGAAGCTTCATCAAAAATGTAAAATTACACATCGCTGCCTTTTATTCTACATGCAAACTGCTCATGGTGCAATGTTTCTGTTTTTAGTAGTCTGTAGGAAAAATGAAAACTCACCGTAAGCACTTGATTGATTCTTCTTCTTTAAGTTCTTTACAAGTGCCTCACAAATTGCATCGACGTGAAGATGTCTAAACATCAAACTTACATAATAATAATACATACCATTTGTTACCATTTGGAGTTTTGCCTCTTTAGCTTGTCAAAGTCATTGACAAATGTGAAATTTGACTTTTTCAGGATTCTCAGAGAGTATTTAGGAGAGAAAGAGGTGGAACTGTCGCTTACTTTTGATGCTGTAGAAGAGACCGACATGGGCAACTATACCTGCCATGTGGAGAACCATAATGGGCGTGGACGTGGAAGTGTTGTCCTTCAGAAGAAAGGTAAAGCCTGCTAATGCTTAATCATATTACAATTTGTGGGATTTACTGTCATAATTAGAAGTCATAATAGTACAGTTCTATAAAACTGTAAGGAAGCTCACTATTTTTGAATGAACTGATAGTTTATCTAAAGACTTCAAGTTTCCAGGGGAGAATTTTTTTAGACTTGGCAATAATTGAAAATGATCAATAATAAATTATGCAAATCAATAACTAATGTGTTAATATACTTATTACAAGAGAGAAGATCAGTTCAACATCCAAGTGTTTCTAGTGTATAAAAGTTGCCAGAAAACTATTGTGTATTGTGTTGTATATGTTTTTGCAGTGTTTATTTTTCTATGCAATGTTTATTTTTCTACATTGTTTGAATGCAGCATCAACCTTTTACATTGTGTGAAACAATGAACATACCAATAAAAAATTCTCTAAACTTCCTTCTAAATGTTTTTAGTGAAACATGGAGGAAGGTGTTCAGTAACTACAACAAACAGACAAACATGTCATTTTGGGAAAGAGAGAACCAAGGGATATATGTATTAGCGTATATTAAGGTTCATGTTCAAATGGTTTGGACATTATATGAAATCAATTTAATATTTATGATAGAAAAGTTATAATTTATGATATAAAGTTTTTGCTCCAGTCGTTCCTATATGTAGCAAACTGAGTACCTTTTATATGACATAGTATTATATGTTGCATTGTTACATCCTTAGTGTATTTTTATGATTAGAGCCAGTACTCTAATGCATTACTAATGGGCATGGGTTCTAAAGGTTAAAAATAGTCTAAATCAATTAGATGTTGTTTGAGTTAAACATGCCATGTTAAACAAAGTGTCTATGTAAGGCTTTGGTGCTCTTCTGTCTGTCAGAGATCTACTACCTGACATATGTACAATGGAACCCCTCAAAATATCAGATTTGGCCTGTCTTTTTTCGCCTGCAGTGTTAGACTTGGCTTTTGTCTCTGATTCAGTTCTTAGATTTGTTTTATAATGAGTGCACACTCATGCGCTCTCTCTCTCTCTCTCTCTCTCTCGCTCTCTCGCTCTCTCGCTCTCTCGCTCTCTCGCTCTCTCGCTCTCTCGCTCTCTCGCTCTCTCTCACTTGTGCTCCTTGTTCTCTCTCTTCACGATAAAGTTAGATACATTTGGAAAAGTCCCACAGTTTGAGGAACAAGTCCATGTATGATGAGCAGGATTTCACAAAAAATAATAAGTGTTTCAGCCCCTCTTAACTTAAAGTATACATATTTCTTTTAAAATGAACTTAACGCTGTATTGTTAAAGTGAACATGAAAGGGAATTGACTGCAAAAACCTCAATATTTTTGTGATCACAGATCAAAGGGACTCTGAGTTCTGAGTGACAACTCTGAATACACCTGGTAAAAGCTGAATTAAGAGTAGAGCGGTTTACGTTCTTCTGTAACACAGATAATCTGACTGTGCCATGATCAAAGCAATGGAAAAATACTCCAGTAAAAAAATGTTCAGCTGTCTCCACTGATCATAAAGTAATTTTGACCTAACAATTGTGGGAAAAGGTTAAGCACACTAAACTATAGCAGAGAATCAATTAAAGAGAGTCACTTAATGAATGTGTAGACTGACAAAGCGATAGCCCAATAAGCCTAGTGGGTAAAACTCTTGCCTGTTAACCCAATGACCACAAAGTTTCAGGTTCAAACCCCCACTTTCTACCATCATGTCCTCAAGCAAGACACTTAACCCTCAGCTGCTCCAAGGGAGCTGTCCCTGTAACTAAAGATTTTAAGCCTCACTCGGGCAAGTGAGGGTTAAGTGTCTTGCTCAAGGACACAATGGTAGAAAGGAGGACACAACGGTCTCCATTGGGACTGTCCCTGTTATTAATGATAGTAAGTCGCTCTGGATAAGGGTGTCTGCCAAGTGCAGTAAATGTAAATACATGTAAATATAGATACGTTAAGAGATAGATGGAAATTGTACCTAAATAGATTTATACCTAATCCGTCTAACATTGAAAAGATACAAAGATATACTATCCACAAACTATACATGAAGTGCATGTGGTGTGATGCTGGGAGAGAAAGAGTCAAGTTATAGACTTATTGTAGAGTCTGATGGCAGCTGAGAGAAATGCTCACATGAGCAGCCCAGCTATGTGAGTCTGCTACTGAAGGCAATGGGTAAGAGGAACTGCGCAGTATGTGTTGTATTTTCATTGGTGTCTTGGGCCCTTGTTTCAGAAGAGTCCAGCTGGACTCCCAAAACAGAAGCAGCTTTCTTAGTGAGTTTATTGATCTTGTTGGAGTCTCTGGTGGTAGCATTGTTGCCCCAGCACACCATGGCTTAGATTGCCCCAGACTAGAACTACTGTAGAAGAGACCCACAGAACCTGAGTCTCCTCATGAAATACTCATGAGGAGACTCAAACAATCCACTCCACTCTGTCATCTTAGTGCGCTACCAGATACTTGTATATCTCCACCACTTCCACCTTCTCTCCAACAATGGTGACAGAGGATAGTGGGTGGTTTAGACCTTCTGCATTGAATCACCATCTTTTTAGTCTTTCTAATGTTGAACTGCAACTGGTTAAACCTGCTCAACTCATCCAGTCAATCATCAGTTTTCTGTGTTCTCCGTCCAAACCTAACTGATACAAACAACTATGGCATTTGAAAATTTCTATGGATGACCAGTTGCTAAATTGTACATGAAGTTAGCTGTACGTAAGGTAAACAGGAAGGGAGACTATGACACCCCATGCTGCTTACAGTCATGTCTAAGATGCATTCATGCAGCCTCACCCTGCTGTCTGCGTGGCAAGTAGTCCACTATTCCGTAGATGTGGATTATCATAGTTATGGTGCAATGACAGTGGATGTGTCCACCTGCATGGCACAGAGTTTCTCCCCTCACAGCGCTGGTTATGTATTGCTGATCACACTGGAATATTGAAGAACATATCATGGGAGTATATGCTATTTATCGGGTAAACCAGATCATCATCAAACTACATGGGGTCCAGGAATGTCTTGAACATAGGTTTGAGCTGGCCTTTCTATCGTCTTCATGATACGTGATGTCAGAGCAACCAGCCAGTAGTCAGCAATGGATGATCTTTCTTGGGGACTGGAACCAAGCATGGTCTTCCACTGCACTGAGACCCTCTCTTGTCTCAGGCTCAGACTAAATTGCTGTTAGAGAACGTCATAGAGCTGCTTAGCACCTTAGAACTGATACCATCGGGCCCTGCAGGCTTCCCCTGATAGAGCCTCCTCTGCTCACACTACACCTGCTCATTTGTAAAGATCAAACGATGCAAGTCTGTGATGTTTCAGGCCATTCCGCACTTCACAAGCATGTACACATATGTTGCAAAAAGAAGTGCAATAAGAAATTATATGCTCAAAAACCACATCAGTCAAACAAGATTAACAAAGAAAAACCCAGTGATTAGACCCACCCCCCCCCAAGTTTATCAATCCAACACTCAAAAAACCAAGGTCAGTGTTTGCTGCTTGGACAGTCAGGGCTAAAAGCATTATTTCTGTAAATATAAAATAAGTTAAAAGAACAGTGCATTCAATAAAGAAACAACAATCTCAGGAGGGGCATTGAACATTAAACAAACCCACACAAAATGGTTATACACAAATTTCTGTTATACACAAAATGAAACAAAAGTAGTGTATTGCTCACTTTTATTACTGCTATATGAACAAAAGTCCAATAATATTTAGTTTGCAAAAACTTTTTAAACAAATAAGGAGCACTAAAAGGACAAGACATGGAGCAGTCATGCTACATGCTGCAGCGGGCTTCTTCTTCTTCTGCTTCTTTTTTTATGGTGGTTGACAACTATTTAGTGTATTACCACTGGACTGGGGTCAGTAATACAAGAAAAATCTTCGTTGGACTGAATGCTGATCTGTAATCCATTAAACTGAGTTTAAAATAACATTAAAGTGTTCTGGGATCAAATTTGGGGGCATATGTAGGGTTTACACTATAAAAATAGCCATTTTTTTTTTTTTACCAAATCTGATCTACTCTGGCTAAAAATACAAATGAGGGCTTGGAACACGGGGGCTCAACCCTGGTGTGGAATTCAAAGTGCTTCCAGGTCAGCTACAGACTGCATAGCAATAAAATAAGCACAGGGCTCCAGATGGTGACTAAAATGGTCGCCAATGTGACGATTATTTACTTTGCTACTCATTTTTTATTTTCAGTTGCCAGTGGCAATCGTCTCTCAAAACCAAGAGAAATGAAAAGAACTAAAAGTACAAGAAAGGTGACCTCCCATAACAATGCTCCTACTACGCTATCACATGACTAGTTATGAGAATTTCGACTCTCTTTAATGCGTCGGATCATTTGGATCGAATCACTAAGAAGATCTGGCTACTTTGGCTCCCAAACGCATAGACAGACAGGCCAGACGCCACATTCCCGTTTTTCCCAGTTCACACAATACATCAGCGCGTGGCCATACTGCGAGAGGCGAAAGAATCACGTAAATACAGGTACACGTGGTTTTCTGATGAAAACACAATATCACTATAGAGATTTGGCTCCTAAAAAAATCATTTGGCTCCCAAATATTTTGTGTTTAAGAGCCAATGGCTCCTAAGGTTTTTATTTTGTCTGAAGCCCTGAAGCCTGTTTAAATCTGAAAGAAAAATAAGAAAACATATGGGATATAGCCCTTTTAATGTATCTTAATTGTAATAGCAAATGTAAATAAATGTTACAATCTCTTTTTTTGTAACCATAGATGAAAATATTATTGACCTTAGTTCTGAAGGTTACTTAACAAATGTGAAATCTTTCGAAATATAAGACTGAAACAAAAACAACCCTGAGAAACACAGGAACATAGTGACCTCTACTGGTTAATAGCAAAGTGGCTAATTTACCCTCACGGTGTGTCAGCCAGAGAGTCACACTTACCTATAGATGCGGCTAAACCCCAAGCTAGTAGTATTGTTGAGTTAATAAGGAGTAGAAGCAAAAGTAACTTAGCCATTCTTTTTAAATTGTTGTGTTGCTATGCCTACATCTGAGATAAAGTTACCAAGAAAATGTTAATGAGATCATTTATAATGAGAAACATTTAGATGTGGCATTCATTCATCATTATCAGAATCAGAAAACTTTATTGATCCCAGTGGAAATTGCTTATGTTATGACTGCTCAGAACACAGAGCAGTCATTGCATGCTGCAACAGGCTCGCGCCTGTGCTCTAAACCATCTTAAACTGGGGTAGTTGTATGATTACTTCACAATGAAATTGTATAATTGTTACCTGAAGCAACCACACGACAGGTGGCAAGCACACATTCAATCTGATTTGACAGATGCAGCTGTCTGTGAAAAACGATACTGTTATCAGAAGGTGACGCTGAGATTTATTGGGACACCAAACATGAATGACTATGTCAAGTCACGAAATGTTGAGTTCTCTCTCCAGACTTCTGCATGTCTCTCTTTTGTTTTAAGAGCTGAATGTTCTCTTTCTCTTAAATGTACTCGTTCTTACAGATATGTACAGATTGGAACTGGCTGGTGGGCTGGGGGCCATCTTGCTGTTGCTAGGGGTCTTCACAGCCATCTACAAGTGCTATAATATGGAGATCATGCTCTGTTATCGCCGACACTTCGGCAGTGATGAGACAGAGGACGGTGAGTTTACTTTCAAGTGTTTTTCCCAAGTACAAATTCATTTTAAAGACATGAAAGAACATGAATAGTTAAGTGTGTGTGAGAGTGTGTGAGAGTGTGTGAGAGAGTGTGTTTAATACAGTAAACATTGTAGTTATAGATAAGTCATTTTAATGATGGAATGGAGGCATATAGGCTGGATGTAGATGCAAATAAAACTAAACATGATTTAAATAAACCAAAATCACTAATAAAAGAAATTAACCATAATAAGCCTGGGAAAGGATAACACATGATACAGGATGCGGAGCAGACAAAGGTAAAGGGAAGCAGAGACCCGATAAGCACAAACTGAAACAGTTTGATCAGTACTGAGTACCTCATGTTTTACATTTTTTAGAGAAAGATTATGACAATCAGACAACTCTGCCTTTTTCTTTGTGCTTTTGTGCATCCTAATTATCTTGTATAATGATGCAAGAAATTATCCAGAAACACACTTACTAGCTAACTGTGACAATACTATCTATTAGGGGTATTTTATTTTAGGCTATATCTTCCATGAATAACATTGTGTCAGTAAACTGTGAACTAATTACTATCTATATTATATCATACCTTATATTTGTTTACAATTTCTGAAACCCTTTACTCACACATGTACTGTTCAAAGACCAATTTCACTCTATGTGAAACGTCACTGTGCCTTTCATAATTTCGCTGTGTGAATCAACCATTGCAGAACACCTTAGGGAAGTATTAGAACTATGTATTAAGCCATAGGTCATACTAACAGACAAAGTTTAACGTAAGTGATACACAGATATGCATCCAAAGTAATTAAATAAGAAATGCTGTATGTTGCGTCTGAAAAACATAAACGTAATGAATAACTTAACCATGACTAATCATAATTATCTGAGACATTTAACTAACTATCAGTGGAAAAATGCTCATAAGTTGTATGAATTAAACATTTTGGCATACGAGAGAGAATGTAACCATAGACTTATGAATTACCAGTCAACTACTGGAAGGCAGTGTTCCTCATTGGATATACAATGGCATGTTTCAGCTTAGACCTAGAGCTACATACAGACATTTTCAAGTAAAAGACAATACCAAATACTGTTGGTCATCCAAAGACCCTTTGCCTTATGATAAAACTAACACAGCTTAGCTTTATAAATATGAAGTTGTAGTCATTCTCAGGAGCCTACAATAGTAAATATATCACTGAGTTTAGATCCTTCAAACAAAGCCTGAGCATGAATGCATTTACAAAGTTGAACTTTACAGCATATAGGATCCCCAGATATAAACATGTCTAAAGTTCACTTTGGATGTTGGGAAATTCAGTGAGCAGATGTCAAATTCGTCCAAACTGCACTTGCACTTGTCTGGTCCACCGAGGTCCAGGGATGAAGCTTCTGCAGTGTAACTTGGGCACCTCACTTACAGAAATGCCTGTTGCAATCACAACAAAATTGCTAAAACTTAGGTTTCCCTTTTTCCCTCTCTGGAACAAAGCATGTCGTTTCTTTGTCTTCTTTCAGACAAAAACTGGTGGCCTCTCTTGAGGACATTCACTTTGCACTCAGATGCTGGAGTGAGTGTGTTAATCTAGTGACTTGAGTGTTGCCTTGCCCAACTATCAATAGAGAAGGTCAATGCATTGTTAGTAATAATTATTGGGCTAAACTAGAAAAAAACAAACATTAAGTCAATGAGAATCCACTAAATTTCCCACAGTGCCTCTCCTTTAAATGCTTTTAGTTATCTTGAAGCCAAGGTTTTATGCTTACTGTTCTCAATACAGAGATTGCAGCCATCGAACACGGACATAAGTATTTTAAAACAGATCTACAAATTTAAGAACAGGGATAAGAAGTAAGCATTCCAATAAATATTAGAAAAATACTAGTGAAGCCATGTGTTCTAAAACAAATCAATCTGTTTCACTCAAAGAGGAGCTTTACATTGTGCTATATATAATCATACCAACACAGCATACATGTTTTTGGTAGTAGCTCTCTGTCCATTTCATTATAATTTCAAGCTGTTCAGAAAAAGCTGTCCGATAATATGTATCCCAAAACAGGGCAGAATTTGACTTTATTCATGAAGTCATTTTTTTAGACTCTTTATTGAAATAAGGCAAAGTGACAGGGATACTGTCAGAGAGACATTATTGGGAAAGTTTTGTGACTTAAGCTGCTGATTATATTTGTTAATAAATATATTTAGTTGCTTTAGCTGCACATCCTATAAGTCCTGTAAGTTGCCTGGTAGTTCCTCCACAGATCAGGCTAGTTTGTCCAACACATGCCACCGATGCTTGATCGGATTAGATCAGATCAGACTTTTCAGACCAAGTCAACACATTAAATTTCATGTCATGTTCGCCAGAACAGTCCCGTACAGTTTTTGTAGTTTGGCAGGGCGCATTATGCTGTAAGAGGCCAAGAGGAGTTCTGTGCCAATATGCCACTCCAAAGCTCTTGAATGTTTGGGCTTCCTACACTCTCCACTGCCATGTGTGAACATGTAATGCTATTATGGGTGTTATCACGACTGCTCATGCTAGCTACTCACAAGGGCACAAGCAGTGCTTCCTTCGGACCCTTACAGAATGTTTCTCAATACAGAGTGTATTAAGTATTAAGACTTTTATGCTTGGGAGTTCAGACCTATATGTTTTTTGGTAGTCCGTTCTCACTGTAATGGCAGGATGGAGTCTGCATAATAGCAGCTTTCTTGCTAACATGACACCCTGCATTTTCACTTAATTGATGTTTACAATAAAATAACATATACAGACGATTACACATATACCATAGCTTGTGTTAATTTTCATTTAAAACATATCTTAAAATTATGTAAAAATATGTTAATATAACCTATATTATAACCTAATATAACCTATTTACAATGTGTGCCTATAAAAGGGCCAATCAGTTTGAGTTTGTAGTTTTGGTGGAAGTAGTTTGTGTTCGCTGAATAAAGAGTACTACCTTTAGAAACAGTTTAATAAAACCATCAGAAAATGCATAGAATGAACCACGGAGTGGTCGGTGTTGACGCTGTCCATCACTGTTGCTACCTTGTAATACATTCTGTGAAACTTGGCTACCCAAGTCCATACAAGCTGTCTTTAAATTGAAATGGCACTTTGGCCGTGACTAGTGGTGTTTTACAAGTCTATGTACAGAGACGATTGCATATCCTATTGAGAAACAGAGAGCAAGCCTATTGAAAAACAGAGCAGTCAAAAACTTGTGCTGACTGTTCTGCTTGCCCACAGAGTTCTCTGCTGTAGATTGATACATTTCGTTATTGTCATTGTAGAGCATACAATGAAATTCAGTGCACTCAAGAACCGGGTTTCATTTAAAGACACAATATATAATAACAGATAATAAGTAGCAGTACTATAGAGCAGTACTATAAAGTGCAAAGCAGTGCAAAATAAAGCTTTATGTTAAAAAGAAGAAGTTCAAAGTTCAATATGGTTCATGGCACCAAACAAGTACATGCAAAGTCTTCTGAGCAAACTGTACTGCATCATCATTGAATATGAGAACTCAAACCCCAGCGGACTATTCACTATTTCGGGTGGTCAGGCCAATTTTCTGAATGTTTACCATAAATACCACTAACATATCTCCTGCCCCACTAGGGGGCACTAATACACTTGATCACTGCTAAACATAAAGATGTGTACCGTTCTCTTCCAAACCTATACATCAGTTTTACTGTCATAATAGAGAATATGAAGAAGACGTTTGATGGAGTCAATGTTCGTAAAGCTGCTGGCTCAGATAGAATTTTAGGACGTGTTTTAAAAACATATTTAACATATTTGTTTCTTTGCAAAGCTCAAGTGTTCCCACCAGTTTCAAAAACACTACCATTACTCCCGTGCCCAAGAAGAACAAAGTGAGCTGACTTAATGACAATCATCCAGAGGCATTTACCCTTATTGTAATGAAGTCAGTGCTAGAAAACACATTAAGGACTCCATCTCAGACAGCCTGGACCCACTACAATTTATTTACCGCCACAACAGATCCATTGAGGATGCCATATCTCACACCGCCATGGTCCACATTGACCATAAAAACTGCTATGCTTCTCAAATGAGTTTGTATTTTCAAAACAGCAAACACAAAATAGCATGATGGCCAGAAAGTCTACCGAATGCCAACACAAAACACAGGTACACAATTGAACAAAAGAGAAGTGATTAAAGTTCATTAGTGGCAGTAGTGACAGAGAGACAGAGAGACAGAGAGAGAGAGAGAGAGAGCAATAATTAACTTGTTACATACGAGGAGACGGAGAGTGATGACACATTGCTGACGTTACCAGGGATAGTGAGGGATAATCATGAGGGTGGACAGACAACCAAGATGAGTAACAGTGGAACTTAAATACAAAATAGAGGAAGGGCCAGAACCAATCACTAAACACAATCATTAAACTAAAACACAAGACAGCTGATGTAAGATATGATGTAACCCACAGTCTCCAAAATAAAGGTCCCACATATACAAACTAAACAACAGCGGCCTCTGACCTGAAAAGTCACAGTCCTGTTATTTGTGGATAACAGCCCAGTATTTTTAAAAGTAAAGTGGCCCCATATTGTCATACGTGGACAGCACACCACACAGTGTGAAACTCTTTTTTCTGCATTTAACCCATTCACCAAGTGAAACAGTGGGCTGCCACCAATGACAGCAGGGTGTGGGGATGGCATACATTTGATCTCTGCCTTTCTCTATGCTCTACATTCTGTTCTGTCACTTTAATTGTTTAGAATTAACTCTGCATTGCAATCCCCCAACTTCATCACTGCCACACTTGGTTCTTACAGTGCTCTGTCACAAATCACTTACAACAACATGTTGAATCTTGTATTATATGTTCTTACTTGTATTTATTGTATTTATTTGATCATAATGTTGATTGTGTCTTCTGGTAATTGTCTGGACTATGCGGAGAAACATTCAAGTAATAATTTCAGTTAGAATACAGAATTTTGTACATATTACAATAACATTTTGAATCTTGAAAGACTGATTTTAGGCTCAGTTATAATGGCATATAGATCTAACAAACCAGCATATCTTTGATTTTTATGGTCATACTTTGGCTTAATGTTCACAAAACTGCTGACAGGTTTAACCTCAATTGCTCATTATTATACTGTATTAATGATAATTACTGAATAAGCCTTGTGGGCTTGGATGTCCATGATGTTAAAAGAACTTAGCAGTCAGGATAGATTGTGAAAGGCCTTTTGGTTTGAACATTATATTTGTTTTGCTCTTAGTTAGAAAAACATGCTGGAAATAGGATTTTTTAAAGGTTGCATTAGCATTATCTAATAGCCGAACTATTTGCTCCCAGACAACAAGGAGTATGATGCCTACCTCTCCTACACCAAAGTGGACCTGGACTCAATTGACCGGGAAGTGAGCGAGGAGGAGCAGTTGGCTTTGGAGATCTTGCCGGATGTGCTGGAGAAGCACTATGGCTACAAGCTTTTCATTCCAGATCGTGACCTCATTCCCAGCAGCAGTAAGTTTCAAGCTTCTTAAATTCCAAACTTTGCTGCAAAAAACTTGATCAAGTGCTGACTGTTCTGCTTGCCCACAGAGTTCTCTGCTGTAGATTGATACATTTCTTTATTGTCATTGTAGAACATACAATGAAATTCAGTGCACTCGGGTTTCATTTAAAGACACAATTTATAATAGCAGATCATAAGTAGCAGTACTATAGAGCAATACTATAAAGTGCAAAGTAGTGCAAAATAAAGCTTTATGTTAAAAAGAACTTGAAGGGTGTGCTTTAAGTTCAGAGTTCAATATGGTTCATGGCACCACACAAGTACATGCACAGCCTTCTGAGCAAACTGTACTGCATCATCATTGAATATGAGAACTCAAAGCCCAGCGGACTATTCATTATTTCGGGTGGTCAGGCCAATTTTCTGAATGTATACCATAAAAACCACCAACATATCTTCTGACTCGCTAGGGGGCACTAATACGCTCGATCCCTGCTAAACATAAGGAAGTGTACCGTTCTCTTCCAAGCCTATACCTCTGTCTTCCACAGCACTGGAAGACATCAGTTTAACCGTCTTGATAGAGAATATGAAGAAGACGTTTGAGGGAGTCAATGTTTGTAAAGCTGCTGGCTCAGACAGAATTTTAGGGCGTGTTTTAAAAACATGCAGTGAACAACTTACAAACCACAAAAGTTTGCTGTATTCAAAAGGTTTGTAACTTGAGTTGCCAATTTACTTACACCTTACCTGTACCTACATTACAATTATATCAGGTACACCCACAAAGTATTTATAAGTATAAAATTATCGAAAGTTGCTCATCTGTTGCTGGACAATTTATACCCTCTGCTACCCTCTACCCTGTTCATCAGTGGCTATGGACCCCCATAGGAGCACTGCTGATGAGTATTTATTTGAATGGTACCATTCTTAGCATGGCAGTGATATCAGTAAAATGAGTTGTAATCTCTCACTGTACATCTACACAGGATCCCAAGTGTGTTTCCTGCTGTGCATAATGCATTCATACCACCAGACAAAATAGCAACTCAGTGTGTAAGATAAAACATGCGACTTGATTCGAGTGCTTAGATTGTTTGAAACCTTGAACCTTGATTTCCAAATGTTCCCTAAGATGGCCAATTACTCACAGTAAATTTTATTCTCCTGTCCCTAATGGGAGACATCTCTTTCTATGTGCTTTACCATTTATTTCAGTGTCAGAGGGAATGAAATCAAGAGCATATTCTAATCACATATGCAGCAGTGGCTGTACATTTGTCACCCTTTCACAAATACAGAGGCAAACAAATATGCCAATAAACACTGATGACTGTGAGAATTCTGGCCCAGAGAACAATACATCAAGTTTGTGAATTGGATTAAGCTGTCCCTTAGTTACCAGAAAGGACTTAGACGGCTCATTTCATGTCACAATAGTATATGACAGCTGTCAGAAAATATCATTGTAACCCATATTTCACAATGTTTGCCTTGTGCCTTGAATACCTGAACCACCTACGCACATTTTTACCCAAATAGGCTACCAAAGCCTTTGTGTGATAAAACTGTGCATAAAATATATGTTATTCACATTTATGAGGCCTTACCTGGCTCAGTATGCCACCTAATCCCTGGTACAGACCATGGATATC
Organism: Brachypetersius altus; assembly: GCA_037974465.1. Lineage (NCBI taxonomy): Eukaryota > Metazoa > Chordata > Actinopteri > Characiformes > Alestidae > Brachypetersius > Brachypetersius altus. The sequence continues at coordinate 10,972,755 of JBBPDB010000002.1, forward strand.
TCTTACCTTGAATACTGCAATGCCCTCCTAGTGTTTCTCGCATCTTGTACAAAAAGACCTATGGAGCCGACTCAGAACACAGTGCCTCAGCTGGTTTTCAATCAACCCAAAAGGTCACATATTGCCCCATTGCTAACTGACCTTCACTGGCTACCCATTTGATGTGCTATAATTTTATTGAAAATGTATGGAATTTGGAAATTGAAGAGTACAGTATAAAGGCTTGCTTTGAATTCTTTGAATTCAATGGTTAGTAAGCAACAGAAAGGGGTACCAAGCCAGCTCTTAACAATGCTACCACTCTCCCAACAGCGCTTTGATGGTGAGTAGGTTGCGGTAACCAATATCATGATTACGATTGGCCTCAGACAACTCCCTGGAAAAGAAGGCACAGGGATTGAGCTTACCAGGGTTGCCATGGCACTGCAACAGCACTGCCCATAGTCCAACATCTGATGTATCTGAAAACTTCCATTTGTCTCCTGTACGCACTCGGCAGGTCCAGCATAGTGAAAACTGTGGCCCCATAGAGCTGCCGAGTGGTGGACAGATTTATTCAGATAGAAATAGGAATACCGGGGGCACCAAGGGAGTATGCAGCCAGAATCCCAATCTGTTGATCCAGAACTAACTGGGTTTTGGAAGGACTAAAATCTGATAACTGGAGATGTTTGAGATTGATAAATGAAGAGAAAGGGTGAGATGGGTAACAGGTGTGTAGCTGACTAGACTAATGTCTAAGGTGTTAAGGTAACCATGGAGATAGACAGAGAAAGACAAAGTTGTCCAGAAACAGAGACATACCAAACTGGAATAACAAACGGTTACAGAAAAACAGTTGCTGTGTACTCCAGTTTTTAATGACTTCCATTACACTCAAATGGTCAGTGCCCCTTGTCTCTACTGTACAAACAGAGTTGGAGTAATCCCTGATATGGGGCCAGGAAGCATGCAATGCTGACTGAACCAGGTGAGACCTCTCAGACCCAAGGTACATACCTACAGACAGCTGAGGCCGGCAAATTGGCAGGTCAGCTTGGTCTGGAGCTCAGGGTTAAGGACATCCCAGTACACTGCCAGAAGCGCTACCTTGTTCCAGTCACTTTCTGCCATCAGCATCCAGAAGAAAATGGAAAAATCAGTGACTTGTTTATCCAAAGAAATCTGTTGACGGTCAACTGTCACTGGGCCCAATGGTCGAAGACTGCCCGGAAGCTGCAGACAAACTCCCGCTGCGTATAGAATGGTCTGCTGAATTGTCATAATGCTGGAAGTACACAGAGGTGACACCCTTGGAAGAAGTACTAGAATTTGTTTAATCAGCAAATGGCAGGAAAAGACAAGCATTGGAGTATAGCACTCACAGGCTCTGTTACAGGTCATCATCATGCTAAATGACAGACGATATTAAAACAGACATATCAGTGGTTGATGAATGCCCAGGCTCATTGTTCTGTAGATTGTGATGGCCAGGGAAGTGCATACAAGGCACAGCTATGGCATATTCAAGTCTCTCACACCGTGATGTGATGACATTGATGAGTGTCCTACTTAGAAATGCTTTTCAGTAACCGCATTTGTTTAATAACATACTACAAATAGACTCCAGAAATATTTGAATTGACTGATTGATTAATGTACCACAGCAAAATCTAAACAGTGTATAAGTCACTACAGGCCATGCATTAGAGTGATTTTATATAGTGAAACTGTGTTATTATGGCCTCTAACTCCCCCTAAGTATAGGCAAATTACTATAATGCAAGGTTTTGGATTGCTTATTTCTTTCATAACATGATCCAAAATACATGATATATGATTTAAATAATACATTCATTATTATTAACAAAGGGAATTGATTTGTTTATTAACTGCAGTGATCTTACACTGCAAATAATCTAGTTTGTTGGTGGTATCCTGTAATTGCAAAAACAGATAACGGTCAAAGATTATTCCATGAAGAGCACATCAGGTTCAATAACTTAGCTTACGTACAGAATTCAATTGAAGACACCTTATATGTGCCCTGGAGTGGAAACTGGATGATGTAAAGCTTCTGCTCTAGACCACTTTTAGTTATATTTATCTTGTGGGCTGTTCTCAACCTAGCAGCTTGGGTAAAAACCTCAGTGCTGCTCAGTATACTCTCACCTGTTCTGAGTATGCTTTACCATCTAAAATGTCCAGGTCCTGCTGAATAAGACGTAGGTGCCTAATTGTAAACCTACTGTTCTTAGCTGATGCTTTTTAACGCAGAAAAGCACAGTTGCAACCCAAAATAATTCTGCTTGTTGTCTAATAAACATAAATTGATTGTATTTGAATCTGGCATTGCGTCCCACTGGAGAGCAGCTTTAATAGGTTTTTATGGGCTATTCTTCCACTGGCTTCCAAAAAGTCATTTATGCAGACTGCAGTACATGTTATAAACTATACAGGCAGACTGTTAACCATTGTAGTAACATTTCTAATGATGTTTTTCGTGTAGTCACACAGTACCAGATGCAAGGATTAGTGAGTTTATGTGCATGTAGGTACAGTTAACATTATCATTTCATTGGCACAATAAAGATTCCGGTTACCATGTTGAAATGAGTTTACATTGCCCTTGCTGAACTTATGGCTTATTATGGCTTTACTGGTCATTTAATGTCAGCATCGTGTCATTTCTCTCTGTCTTCCTCTATGTAACAAGTTAATTATCTCTCTCTCTCTCTCTCTCTCTCACTTTCATTCCCTCTCTCTCTCTTTCTCTCTCACTTTCATTCCCTCTCTCTCTCTCTCTCTCTCTCTCTCTCTCTCTCTCTCTCTGTCACATCTGCCTCTAATGCACATTAATCACTTCTCTCTTGTTCAATTTTTCTCTGTCTAACACACATTAATCACCTCTCTCTTGCTCTCTTGCAAGTCTACATTGAGGACTTGGCACGGAGCGTGGAGCAGAGCAGACGCCTTATTATCGTGCTGACCCCTGAGTTTGTGGCAAGGCGAGGATGGAGCATCTTCCAGCTAGAGACGCGGCTGCATGGCATGCTGGTGACGGGCGAGATCAAGGTCATAATGATTGAGTGTGCTGACCTGCGCAACATCATCAACTACCAGGAAGTGGAGGCACTCAAGCACACCATCAAAGTTTTGTCAATCATCAAATGGCGAGGACCCAAGAGCAACCAGCTGAAGTCCAAGTTCTGGAAGCAGGTGATCTACGAGATGCCAGCGAAAAAAAAGGAGACTCTCTCTCACCGACAAGTGCTGGACTCAGGCGAGCAGGGCCTCTTCGGTGACCTGCAGGCCGTCTCCACCATCGCCATGACGACCACCTCATCTTCAGTGGCACCTACCCATGCTGACATTCCAGACTTTAACCAGCCCAGCCACCCGCAGATGCGACACTTCTGCCAGAGTTATGAGTATGAAATGCCAGCCTCAACACTACAAATAGCAACGCTCAACAACCGCCACAGGTACTGCAATATCCCCATGACGCTGCTAAATGGGAAGGTGATGCAAAACAACAGTACTGGAAAGGCCAAGCAGGAGATTCACTTGAACAGCACGTTTGTCCCACTCTCAGGGCGAGAACTGACCAGTGACATTTGGTAGAAACCTTACCAGCAATATTCTCTAAGTTCCACTGCTTGTTTTTCTTTTCTTTTAATGTGCATGAAGATTCATTTGATTCAACGACAGACAAAATGTTTTTTTTTTCTTCCTCAGACTTCAATTAGCTGTGTTCATTTTCCATTTTCCAGCCAAAAAAAGCCTAACATGGATACAATTTTCCTACTTGAATACTCCTTTTTGGAGACAGAATAATATAATAAAGACCTTGTTTATCATGTCCGAGGTGTTGATATAATGTACAGTTTCATATCTGATATAAAAACATTCAAGATTCCTTAATATTGGTGTGTGAGTTGAGAAGACGTACAAAGGTGTGTTTGAGTGTGTATGAATTTTTGGTTTGTTTTGGGGTTTTATTTATTGATTTTTTTAAGGTGAATGTCTGACTGCTTTGATTGCAGCACTTGTAAAGCCGAGTGGAACACAGTTGATATGAGCTTTAAAAAAAAAAAGAAGAAGAATATCACAATATATTTAAACAAATCCATGTTTAAATTTACAAAATTTTACTGTGTATGAAACCTAGATATTGGTATCTGAGTATGTGATACAACTACAGTTCGCTTTATTTGCTGTCTCCTCTCTGAGAACTTTAAATCGAATTTTTTAGAAACTTCTGTCAATAACTCTGTCTAATCATGTTTTATTAAGAGCTTGCTTTTGTTTGTTCGTTTGTCTGACAGACCAGTTGTACCAGTTGTATCATGCACAAGAATCTAATAATGATTACAAACAATTGTATTGATTTTATTACAAATACTATCCAGTGCACAGTCATAGCATTTGTTTTCATGATTCTTCTTTCGGAAAACCTTTCCCCTCATTAAAGGGGTCTCTGGCATAAAATGCATTCTGTAGCCAACACAAACAATAAGGTTTTTTGTTTTAGGATTAAAGGACACCGAATTTTCTTGGTGGTTTTATCATCTTTTCATGGCTTGTTATTGTCATTTTGTACTCCAGTGACAATGCTTCCTTGCCTCTCTAGAAGACATCATATGTCAAAGTTGTGGAGAGACTATTCTGTCAGTAAAATCATTTATAACCGATACCAGATACATTCTTTTTTGTAATCAGGAGCAGCCAAAAGTAGAAGAAGAAGATGATGAAGAAGAAGTAAGTGGACATGTGTGGACGTTGGACAATCGTGGCTTTATTGCGTGGACGAATGGTTCCTGAAATGTCAGCAGCAGTCTCAAAAAAAAAAACAGGGATATCTGAATAATTCAATAGCACCACCTAGAGGCACAAAATAGACATGTCAGTCACAAGCACTATATCTCTATTTTTATTTAAATGAACACACTTAATATTATTGTTTTCAATAAACCGATTTTTCATGTGTGTCCACATTAAGCTATTTGACATATTTACACTAACACTTTAACTGATTTTGTTATATGTTTCTTTCCTTATTCTGTGCAATAAAAGCTTGTGGCATAAAGATCATGTTTAAATCACCAAGTTATTTAATCCATACCAATAGAATTAGGTAAACCCAGTCAGCAGTGGTTAAAATGGTTTGCTTGGTTTAGCTATAACTTCATGGTTATGCTCTTGTCTTGTTCATGTATCCTAATATAAACCGAGGTAGAACAGACCTAGATGACAGCTACAGGAATATTAATCTGTCCAATATGTTCATTAAGATGAGTGCATTTTCCTCTTTTTACTGCCACATTTGGGTCTACGGTACTTACTAGGCTTTAACTGTGTGCACGCTGTCCCTTGGGCCAATAACAGCTGGAAATAGTGCAGCTATAGTGTTTATATAACTTGGTACAGAGAGGAGCATAGTAAGTCAAGAAAGCAGCCTTGTTTCACATACAGGAAACTATGGTGAACTTAACTGGCTCAGGGATTGGTGCATCTAAGCATTCTTTGTTTTGACACGTGATTTTTTTTTTTTTGCATTGCTTGTATTTCACGCTGGGGGTGACGTTCAAAGGGCCCATGCCATGAAGAGCTGTTTCTCCAGTATACAGAAGTTAAGCCCCTTCAGCCTGCACTGATTTTTGAATGAAACACAATACAGGACACGTAACATACATCAGACTCAAGGGTACAGTACAGTATTTATTAAAAATATAAGCTTTTGCTTTCATCAGTGGCGCAATCTCCAAATATGCCAGAATCATACTGCCTGCTAAACAAGAGAAAACTCCACTACATGGTCTGCATTGAGCGAAATGGCTGACATGGCTGATTAGATCTGTGATTTATAAATATTAATTTCCAGAATTAATTTCTAGTTGTCCTACAGTGATAATATGTGAAATTCTATAGGACTCTATAGGATTCTATAGTCTCATAGGAGAATGAGAAGTACTTTTCTATAAGATGCTATTATAGGATGCTAGTATTAAAGGCAGAACTTGAATATTATGTGGTGATGAATGTATTACAAATCATTATGGTACTATTAAACAGCGCGGTTCAAATACAGGTTTTTTTTTTGGGAATGTTATTTTGCCATACATTCTGTCCGTGCTGCGCTTAAATAAAGGCCCCTCTGTAGCTTGTACACAGTGGGCCTGTTTAGAAGTCAGCTGTTGGTCAGAGCTTCTCCTGCCTTGAGCCAGGGAGAGTGGGAGATGTGTCGTCCTGAAAGAGATTGGTTCATTTTTTAAATCCGTTACAATTATGAAAAAAGACAAAAGATAAGATCAAAAGATAAAAAAGATAAGCCTTTTCGCTGAAAATATTAGCATTTTACCTTTGTTTAAAGTGAACAGTTTCAGCTTAAAGCTTAGGAAAAAAACGGAAAAAATACAAACAAGCAGGAAGAAAAGTCAACTCTATTAGTCTAACTCACAGAAAAGGATGTTTACTGTGGCATAGGTAGTGTGAAAGTGTTGAAGGCACGTCGTCAGTATATTTGAAGGAGGATGGCAGGGCGTGTAAAGGAAACAGCTGAAATGCGCTTTCACAGGCAGAGGAGGGGCACATTTTGGGTTTCCTGAGAGTGTTCCGGGTTTCGTTGGATGAGAGGTTTCCAGTTTTGTCTGGCGTCTCAGAGAAGAAAAGCCACGAATGGACAGAAGCTATAGCGTTTTTCTTTTTCTTTCTTCAGAAAGTTAGATCATGTCTTTTTAATGTACCGAGCGGCTTGTTAAAATGGCAAGAGACTACAATGCAAGGACCCTGGACAACATTGACCTCTCCTCTTTACGGGTAAAACGTGTTTGTCGTCAGCTTCAAAAGCAAAAAAAGTTTCAAATTTTGTGTTACTTTCAACAACTAACAGTATTTACCCCCTCCCCCAGATTAAACTAATAAACTTTGACCGCTAGGCTCTAGCAAGCTGTTTCTCTTTGTCAGACAGAAAACCGTTATTTGTCTGTGCAGAAGTAATAGAAGAAGTTGCAGAAGTAATACTAAAAGCTACTTTCGTTCAGTTTTCCACGGCCTCATTGTTTAGTCTGTAGTCAAAGGTTTGGTTTCAGCTAAAATTGTTTGTAAACAGATGATGTTCTGAATGTTATTGCCACTTTTTGGTCACTGGATGTGTACCTCCCTGCAGCTTTCACCTCTAACCCAAATCACCCACATCTGTTGCAGCAAAGCTAAACTCGACAACATAGTTCATCTTCTGTGGTCTCAGTGACTATTAGGTGCATAAGTATGAAGTGTAGTAATGTCACATACGTTTATCCTGTGACAACCATGTTTCAGCCTGTGAAAAAATGTAGATACACTGAATTTATTTAGGTATTTCAAATGGCCTAGGCTACTGCATGGCACTAAATGTTCTAAAAGAATGTTTTCAGCTCATCTACTTTTCATTTTAGGATCCTGGTGGGATATTTGAGCTGGTTGAAGTGGTCGGCAATGGAACATATGGTCAAGTTTATAAGGTTTGTGTAGTTATTTCTGCATTCGTAATGATCCAATGTCAATTTCCGTGTTTCTGTCAGCTTTCCAAGTAGACCTTTTTCAGTTTTTGGTGCTGATGAAGGTTTTATTGTACATTCTTTAAAAAAAATAAACATGCCAAAAAATCTTAGGGGTGATGCCAATGAAGTACTAAGTACTGGTGTTTGCCTAAGATAAGGCTGGGAACCCATGATCAACTACTTAGATGACAATACAAACTGCAGCTGTTATTAAGGTGTAGGAGTGAAGAAGGTCTGGCCTCCCTCTTGCAAAGTTTGCAAATTTCAAGAGGCTGTGTATTAAAAACAATGAAATACAATTCATAATACAATATTCTCAATATAATATATGTAGTTTAAATCTGTAAGTAAAATTGTGCTGTACTGATTGGCTTGTCCTTAGTCCTGAAATTACAAAAAAAGACTGGATTTAAGCCTGTTTTGAGTTCGTTTTCTGGAAGTGGAGTAAACGTAGTTTTGGACTTAACAGCCCTACCCGTCTTGATTCACCATTGATTTGTTTTGTAGATTTAGGGCTTAACCTGGCCTGTATGGGAAGCTGAAAATGATTCCTGTTGTGAGAATCTGTTACAAGAATACCACTGATGTTTTAGGAAATCCCTACTTTGGACCTGACACTTAAAATAAAAAATATGAATACATACAAAAATTAGCCACAATATTAAATTAAATGGTAGATGAGGTGAATATATTGATAATCGCATTACAATATTTCTGGTCAAGGTGTGGGATACAGAAAGCGAGTGGTCAGTTCTTGAAACTGATGTGTTGTAAGCAGGAATAATGGTCACACATAAGCATCTGAGTGACAAGGACCAAACTGTGATGGCTAAATGACTGTATCAGTGCATCTCCAAAACTGCATGTCTTGTGAAGTGTTCCCAGTATAGAGTAGTTAGAGCCTAGCAAAAGAGGGCTAGTGAACCAGTGATTATTAAACAAGGCTAACCCCTCTGGTCTGATTCCACAGAAAAGCCACTATAGCAAAACATGCCGACCACAGAACAGAACACGGATCATGCTGTGCAGCCTGCTGTGTCTAAGCCGGCATAGTCAGAGTGCTGTCACTCACAGGTGTCCAATACTGAAAGTGCCTTCAATGGGCATGTAATCATCAGAATTAGACCATGGAGCAATTGAAAGTGGTTAGATGATTCAAATGGATGGCCGGGTGTGTGGATGGCCAGCAGGGTGTATGTGTGGGGAAGAGCTGACACCAGGATGCACTGTGGGAATGCTGGTGGGGGTAGTGCTATGCTCAGGACAATAGTCTGCTAAGGCCCTGGCATTCATGTGGACGTTACTTTGACCATCTACTCAAAAGTTGTTAGAGACCATGTACACGCCTTCATGGCAATAGTACTCCCTAATGCCCCTTTAAGTGGAGAATGCCCTGCCACAAATATGTCCAGGAATGGCTCAGAAATGGTTTGAGGAAATTCCAAATTCATCTCAAAGCCTCTCTGGCAGGGGTGTCAAACCCCAGTCCTGGAGGGCCGTGATCCAGCAGGTTTTGATGATTTTCCTGCTTGGAAACACCTGGTTCACCTTATCAGTTAATTGTCAGGTTTAGTGAATGTGTTTGAGGAGGGCAACCATCAAACTGTGCTGGACAACGGCCCTCTAGGACCAGAGTTTGAGACCCCTGATCTATGGGATGCGCTAGCCCCAGCTTGCAACTTATAGTGCCTGTTACAATATCTACTGCTAACATGGGTCTTGTGAAGTCCGCACCTTAGTGGGACAGAGCTGTTTTGGTGGCATAAGGGGGACCAACCAAATATTAGGCAGTTGGTTTAATATCGCGGCTGATTGGTCTATCTTCATATTCAACATTTCACATACTTTACCGTACTCAACTTGTCCAAGACTAATAATGCTCTCTTTGTAATGAAACTTGCAGTCGGTCAGTTTTCTCAATACTGAAGTTATTATAATATCAATTAATTGATGAGGAAAGCATATTTTGCTGTTTATTGGGATACATATCATATATTATCTTGCTCAGCCCTACAGAGTACATTATTTCCCAACCCAAATTTGGTCATCACTAACAGAACTGATCAACAGCTTTTAAATATCTACAGAGAATGCTACTCAGTTGACATTGTAAACACCGCTCTCATAATGCTTTAAACCATTGTGCTTTTAAAAAAAGAAAGTATGATCTAGCTAGCATCATTGTACAGTAATCATTTTCTCAGGAACCTGATTATTTGCAACTACAGATAGTAAAGATAACACTGCTATAAACTATTTAAACGTAATACTTGTGTTTATCATTGTGCACACATTTATTATATGCACTTATTGCTAATATCAAAACAAAACATGGCATCTTTGTTTTTTTTATTTATTTATTTTTTTGTGTTTATAATTTGAAAAATGCTTTTTCTATTGATGTCTTGGACAAATAAGGATGGTTCAAAATATTCCTCTTTTGTTTTCTCTTCCCTTCCTTCTCCTAAAGCCCTTCGAATGTAATTGTATAGCATTTATATTGTTGCTAAATAATAATGAAACAAACTAAACATATTAAAATACATTAAAATAACCCGTGCCAAAAAACAAGTCCAGCAAATCTGAATTAGCCTTGTTTTGATTTGCTTGATTGTTCTCTTTTCATCTTTTAAAATAACATAAAATGAAACATTACATTATTGTAAACCAGAAACAACTGTGTTAGTGGGGTCATTTGAGGAAAGACAATCAGAAAAGGTCACTTGTCTATGTTTTGGAAAAATTATTATCTTTAATTGGTAAATTACAGTTATTTACATATTTGCATTGAGAATATTATGGATATAACCAGTGCTTACAAGGACATGGTTTATAAAACTGTACGCTCATTTAAATGCATCTATTGCAAAAAACTATAATAATTGAATTCAAAGTTTTTGATAGTATATTTTAAATCGTTAAATCTTTTTTGTTGGCTCCACATTATCAAACCTCATGCAATGTTATGAAGCATCAGGATTCTATTTTGTGTATTTTGAGAATGTCTTGGAGCATTATGATATGTTTTTGCCATATCCACCACTTCTAATAACTAGATTAGGAAGATTAAAGGGGGTCTTTAGTTGGTTTTTGCAGCAGATCAGGGGCTTTATTCTTATTTTAAAGTTTGATTCAGATCAATTTCCACAGTTCTTGCCTCATCCCATGTTGTTTAGGCATTTCACTATAAATAAATACAGTACTCTGCACATGTGGACTAGAACTTTCAACATGATTTTACAAATGAAACTAGAAGTTTCATTTGTCGAACCATATTGGGGAACATGGTTAAACATACAAACACTTTTAGCATATGTCTGATGAACGGCTGGTACAGAGGGGAAAAGGGAAGTCCTTACTGGTCAGACCTGCCTTTATGACATTAACAAAAATAGTGGATCAAAATGTACACAGAAGAACTACTTTTCAGTGGGTCATTGATTGAGATCTACTCCAAGTAAATAATACATTTTCCACATCTGAGTGTCCGCATAAAGTTGCAAAATTAAGGGAGAGAGAGAAAGGGATTTTAACTATTTGTGTTGACCTTGACCCTGCCTTAACAGAAGACCATTAGAAAATTCCCCTGAGTTGCAGATGACCAGTCCACTACTAGAGATACCGTTTCTTTTTTTCTCTGAACAGCACTTCCTGTTTTTGTCTGTCATATAATACAATGATACTGGTGAGAGGGGCTTCACAGCAACCAAGCGAATGTGAGGAAATCCCCTGTTGACAGAAATATTCTCCTCAGCTTTCTCAGGCAGCTCCTTCTGGGGGGATGGATGTTATTGTTCAATACAGCAAGAACAGCGATTGAAAATGTTGTTCTCTTTGCTTTGCACTGGCTGAACTCTCTGTCTACATTTTCTAATGCAATACAGTTTGTCATTTTTGTTACAGTTAATGATGACCATATCCTGTGACACAGTCTGTATTTGCTAATCAGATGAAGCTGATTACGTTTACGGCATTTAGCAGATGCTCTTATCCAGAGCGACGTACATCAGTGCTTAAAGTAGTCCACAACTGTTCTTAAACCTGTAAAGCTATAGTAAAACAGTAAAAACGGTTAAAAGGGTAAGTGGCTGAGGGATTTGTTAAATAAAACTTTAAAGCTTGGAATCTCTTTTCTTCCTGATCAAATATTGATAACAGATTTGTAGATTCTGTATGATGTAAGTGACTTAAGGATCAGATTTCACCGAGAGGTGTGTGTGTGTAGGGGTCAGGGGTGTTCAGGGATGAAATTAATCTTGTCCTTCTCTGGTGTATCTAGACATGCGTCTGAGCTCAAGGCTAGTGGACAGTTTACCTCTGAGCTCCAAACAAAATTAGCAACTTGTCCGTTTTAATGAGATCCCTGAGAACCTTCAGAATCTGAAAAAGTGAGTGAGTCAGCATTCTGCAACAACACACACACACACACACACACACACACACACACACACAGCTCACTCTTCCTAAAATAGGAACTTGGTGTTCAAGAGCATGACAATATGCCAACTTCAGAACATATAACCCAAATTCACACATCACCTAATACTTCATTTGGAAAATGAACAAGAAAAAGAACAGCAAAGCAGAGAGTGTGAAGGATAAAAGCATAATCGAAATATTCTCAACTCCAAGTAAACTCTCCACTTCATAAACTCCAGTCTTTTACACCAAACTGACAAAGCAGTGTTTTCAAATGTAACACTGTTGGCTGGTTTTGTCATCAGGCATTAATCATTAGTTGCAAACTAAAGAGGATCGTCTGGCGCAGCAGAAGGAGCTTTTCTTAAATTATACAGCAGCTCTAATTACAAACCCAGCCGAGTAGAATTGGCCCATCACAACCAAATAAAATGCTAACTAAGTTTTTGACCATTTCTGTGTGTGTGTGTGTGTGTGTGTGTGTGTGTGTGTGTGTGTGTGTGTGTGTGTGTGTGTGTGTGTCCTCATTACTGAACATCAGTTCTGTAAGAAATGGAGGACTCACAGATCACATATGACTATGACTCATTGCCATGGCAACACACTTTTACAGGTCAGCAGACATCCTTGCTAGCGGTCAGATTCTCTCTGTTTCTCTCTCTCTCTCTCTCTCTGGTGTACGTACATACACACACACACACACACACACACATGCGCACAGACTGGTAAAGGAACAGAATGCCTGCATGTAGTCTCAGCTGATTCGAGATTCAGCTTAAAGCTCGGAGAGGCGGCCTGGTCCTTTCATGGTTTGGTAATAGGACGTGTAAACATTAATAATGTTGTTACATTGTTACTCTGCTACAACATTATATTGTTACACTGTTATTGCATTGTAACTGTTATATTTGTACACTGTTACATTATTTCACTTTTGCATATTTAGATCTTTACATTTACATTATTACATTGTTATAATGTTACATTATTGAATTTTCGTATTATTACAATGTTACAGTATCACATAATTATTTTACATTGTGGCAATTATTTTGTTAGTGTTACATTAGTGTTACATTATTACATTACATTAGACTGTTTATTGCATTATTACACTGTTACATTACTATATGGTCACATATTTTCACCATTGCATGTTTATACTGGCACATGGTAGCACTGGAACACTGGTACATTGTTATGTTGGAACATTGTTGCATTGTTACACTAGACCATTGTGGCACTGGTCCAGTGTTACTGTGATTTTTATTTGGTTGGTTTATTTGACAATTGATGCATTAATTGGATTAATCTCCTCCAGGATCAATAAATGTTTCTGATTCTATAAAAGCGAATACCAGTATAATACTATCACATCTATTTAGCATTAACTTTTAAGGTCACCAAAACTAATTCTTGTCTCTGGTGTCCAAAATGATCTAAAACTGGGTCACAGACATCAAAGCTGTGTGTGATAAGATTTCTTCTTTCACTTTATAAAATGGAACGTAGCCTGTTCTGTGTCATCGCATGCCATTTTGTGTGGAGCACAGCACATCCTTTTGCAACTGAGCACGTTTGACTGGCAGTATTAAAATGGATTGTAGCCGGAGTGAAAAGTTTTGATGCAAAAACATCACACCATTGGATTTTGATTATTGTTTTGTGGATTTGTGTTATGTCTTTACAGTTCTTACATTGTTACACTGGTAAATTGTTGCATTAGTAAGTTAACTGTGATAACAATTAAATTTGGTAATGATCTGTGGCCATTGTGCCCAGTCTGTGTACACCATCAGTCAAAAATGTGTGCACACCACAGGTTTTTACCTCTTATCCATATACTTCATGAACTGCAGATTTTTACAATTCTCGACAACAAATGAAAATATGTCAGATTAACTGGTCGTGTGGTGATGCACAGTCAAATTCTAGACTGTCCTTTTACTCATTAAGTATCGTAACAGTTGTCTGGTGATCCACAGTATAATTATAGTTATGTTTAGGCTTTTTGTAGGTCAGTATTGATTAATGAAAGACATTTTCTGGCTAATAAAGGTACTCAAATGATGAACATACTGTATGTTTATTTGTTAGCAAACATATTGAATGTGTTTTTATTCAAGTGAGTAACATTTAAAAAATCTCAGTGCGTGCCAAAACTTTTGTCTGGTAGTGAATGTGTGCCCGCACTCCTTCATAAAAACATATCCTCGTCTCACTGGAACTGTTCCAGCTGGATAATTCATGCGGGCCCCGCCCTCTCAGGCTCTGTTCTGTCAGCAGTAGGCTTGCAACTCCCCACGGAGCTCAACATGTATTTGCTCTGAGAGACTGCATTTCTTTGTAATTCAGCAGAACAAAGTGTACATGAGTGTGTGTGTGTGTGTGTGTGTGTGTGTGTGTGTGTGTTGTATGTTGATTTTGTGTGGATATGGACAGTGCAGAATTACATAATGTGCATGTATTTTTTGCGATGTGACAGAAGCTGCACACATTACATAAGTATGCAGACCCAGTCTGTCTCTACAGCAGTCTGAGCGAAAGATGAGATCAGACATACACACTCACGCACGATTCATATGTACAACACACTGGCATTGCACAATATTGTTATCATTACTCATCGTGCCACTCAGGCCTAAATCCATCTCTGATATGTTTGATGTTTATAATCCTGGTGGGTCTCTTAGATCTGCTGGAGCTGCTCAGATAGTGAAAGGATCTGAAACTAAACCTGGTGTTTATCCACTATGCTGTCCAACCAACTTCTCATCAGTATCAGATCAGCATTGACTGGAGCTTTAAAAAACTGCTAAAAACTAGCACTATTCTCTGCCTTTTGCATATCTGCACTTTTTTACTTTTAATTTTGTACAACTATTTCTTTCTAATTATATATAACTAGTGTCCTGGTGTTTAGGTAGTTCCTTCTGTGATTGAAAGGTTGTAGGTTTGAATCCAAGGACTGCTCGTGGCACCAATGCTGTACCCTTGAGCGAGGTATCGCCCCCACACACTGCTTTCCTGGCGCTGCATCCCTGGCTGCCCACTGCCTCACTTGGTGAATAGGTTAAATACAGAGAAAGAATTTCTCACTGTGGGCTGTGCTGTGGTGTGTTCATGCGGGACTATAAGGGGCCGCTCTACTTGATATTTTTATTCTATTCCTATAAAGCACATTGAATGACCTTTGTCTATTAAAATGGGCTACATAAAAAACTTCACTTTCCGATACTGAAACTGGCAGAAAGACTCAAAATGCAAATGAGCACTCGAACAAGTCAGTGTTTGTATCTTTTGACCATCCTGACCAATCCCAGTGTCTGATGAGTTTCTGTGGGTGGATTGCTGAAACATGGTATTCATGTAAACCAACAAAAGTGAGTTATTTTGGTCATAATAACACAGAAAGCCACCCTACACAAATAGAAAGAGCGAAGCCAACCTCCCGGGATCAGACTAACACTCAGATGCTTGCACTACTCAAGCCCAGGGTCTGACCTTTTATCATTATTACCAGTGAACTCTGAAAAGGGTATATGATGCAGACACCTTCAGTGTATATATTACAAAAATATACACACTACCAGGCAATCGTTTTTTACACGTTTTTACCACCGTCACAGTCAGTAAAGCACATTTAACTAAATGTATCAAAGCATAAAAGTAAAATATTAAGGTTAAATGTAATACAGTAATGTAATAGAAGTATTTCTGCTGTGTTCTGCTGTTTTCCTCTCTCACGTTTCTCATTTACACAAACACAGACACACACACACACACACACACATTCACAAAATGCACCTTCTGAAATGTATCTGGAGGGGAGGACCATATTCAGCAAACCCATGAGAAGAGAGAGAGGCGGGGGGTGGAGAGAGAGACATGCAGAGAGAGAGAGAGAGAGAGAGATGGAGTGAGAGAGCGAAGGGAGAGGAGGATAGTGCATTAGTGGGGATGGGGCGCCGTGAGAACAGCTCACTAATAATAGCACACTGCGAGAGCACACATCCTCCAGAGTTGAGACATCGCTGAATGAATGGACTGAGAGAGAGAGAGAGACAGAGAGAGAGAGAGAGAGACGGAGAGAGAGAGGGGGGGGGTTGCGCTGGGTACAGACTGAGCGAGAGGGAAAAGTTGAAAGAAGGTCACCTGTGCCTGTGGAAGATGTAACTGGTGCTTTCGGACGATGACGGGGAGGATGAAGAACGCACAGGGACTCCCAAAGGCTCTTTCAGGATGTGTGTGTGTGTGTGTGTGTACTCTGAAGCCATGCTGGCTGAATGTGAACACTGTATAGGTCAGTGTATATGAGAGTGTGTGTGAGTGAGTCTCTGCAGGTGTTTAGGAGTGTGTGTAAGTGTTTGTAAGTGTGTATGAGGGTGTGTAGGTGAGAGTGTGTGTGTATTTGAGGGTTTAAGGAACATGTGCCTGGTTCTGTGTGAGTTTCTGAGTGTGTGACTGAGATATGAGGTAGGCAGGAGTGTGTCCCGGCCATGTCCTCAGTGTGTTGCGTGAGTGTTTGAGCCATGATGCTCCGTCTCTGACGATGGAGGCGTGTGAGGTCAGCACGGCCGTCCAGCGGAGCCCGTCTCTGGACAGCGCCGAGCTGGAGTTCTCCCGGGCCACCCACAGGGGTCAGCGTCTGGCTGTGGGCGCTTTCTACGGCTCGCGGGGCTCGGGGAACCGGAGTCAGCCGGTCAGCCCGACAGGCCCTGAGGACGCGGTGCAGCCGGACGGGAAGACAGGGGCTCAGAGCAGATCTCACAGGGGAAAGTTTCTGGTGTTTTATCTGGACCTGTCCTTTGTCTTCCTGCTAGAGCTGGAGAAGCTGAGGATGGCGCGAGGATGCCTGTGCTGCGTCAAATACATGATGTTCCTCTTCAACCTGCTCTTCTGGGTGAGTGACCTCTGGAAACCACACCTGGAACAGCCACACACACACACACACACACACACACACACACACACTGGTGCCAGGATTCTAACTACAGTTCCAGGGACATTTGGGTCACTGTGTTTGCAATATAAGGAGAAATTCCGTCAGTTTTTCAAAATTTCTTCATGATTTCATTGTAAAGTGATTTGTGGTTTGAGTTAATTCCAGAGAAGTTTCATTACAGCAGTAGGAACCAGGTGTTGTGATATCTATTAACAGCTATACAGTTACTTTCCAAGAGCACCTGCGTATAGTGAAAAACTGTGCTGTTGTGTTTTGGTAAAAATATGCCCCCAAATCTGCTCCCAGAACACTTTAATTTATTTTAAAACTCAGCTTAATGCATTACCCTTAAAGAAAATGTAAAGGTAAACCCGTATTCACCTCTTTTAATTTAAATTCCCCGCCGAGATATGCAACTCAGAAGGTAGCGGGTTAAAAGTATTGGGCCAATAGAATTTTTAAAATAAGGCCTTTTAGAAGAAATGAAAAGGTCACTAAGGTGCAGTTGGTAATGCAATCATCCTAAATCCAGAATCACTTGAGGTTTAACCTCCATACTGGCAGCATATAGGAAAAATAAAATGCCATGGATATAAATGACATGCATGGCATTTTATAACTACTGAACTGAATGTTCGATATTGAATCAACAACAATCTTGAGTAACCATTGTTTCAACATTGTCACCATCTATGACATTACTGACATTTTACTGATCATTTTATTAATCAATTTAGCATTCCCCTGCCAATGAGTGCTGCTGAAACGACACTGGACGAATGGCCCAACATCGAAACAGTGGCCAATAGAACAACCAAGATCAATGTAAATTCAACATCATATGCTGATTCGCCCATTAAATCAACTTTGATTCAATTAAAGTGTGCTTGCTTGGTATCCAGGGCCTATGCACCAACCCCCAAATTGCAGTCATGCTGGATTCAGAATGCTGACAGTCTAAAAGAGGCACATGGCGAAGAAATTAAAGCTCCCCCAAGAGATCTGACACCGCCTTTATAAACTAATCTCATTGTTTCCCGACAGCACAAATTCAAGGACCCACAACTACAGTCATGGATTGCCAGTGTCCAGAAGAGTTTGATAGATCCACTTCTCAAACACAGTCATCTTGCAATTAACAAATGAGCTGAACTAGTTGCATTTGATCATGGAAATTACTCCACTGCACTCGCTCACTCCTCAAGCAGACTACCTGGGCTCAGAGCTACAAGATCTGCTGCCTGGTCATTCAGGGGGCCCAAAATTGCAGAAGAATAAGACTAGTCTATTTTCCAAAAGATGCTACTTACTCTCTTCTCTGTATGAATGTCTCTCTATCCTTAGGAGAAACAGTATGAAGTGAAGATTACTGCTGGTGGCGCAACAGTCCTTGGATGCCACATTCCCATCTGTTTTTGCTTCTTTTGTCTTGTCTAGGGTCTGACAATGGGCCAGCAAGTGGAATCAGAAGAGCCTGTGTCCAAAAAAATGTCTGAATCATACTAAAAAAATGCTAAGCTCCATGACAACCCTAGAACCCAAGGTTCAGCTGGCGCCAAATATATTGTAACTAACTGAGTTTAACCGGGAAAAATCATTGACCATTCATTGTTGTTTAAATATTAAACATTGTGCAAAAAGCTTCTGACGTGTAGTTTAGTCATGTAGGTTTACTGTTATTTTAGCCAAATACACATAGTACCCATTCCTCCAGGACAATGGCACAATACTAAAACAAAAATAGAACACCACAAGACTATGACGAAATACACAAAGTACACAGAGAGCAAGATCGAGAGAGTGCAAGAAAGATACCATTAATTAATAATTGTGCAAATAACAGCAGGACAGAGAATGTGCAGTATGTAATAAATAAAGGGTATTTACAGTGACAGTTGCGCCATAAGTGCATTGTGTTAGGAGAATGAAGAAGCTCACTTCAGTTATGTGCGTGTGTAGCCTGAGGGAAGAAACTGTTTCCTGTTTACATCATGCGTCATTCATTGAGCAGTTGGGAAAATACACAGACTGCAGGTATTCTAGTAAGCTGGGTATGGCAGCTGTGATTTAATGTAGTTCATGACGAGCCTCTTCAAAGAAGCACTTCATGATGATGTGTGTGAATGCAACAGGACGATAGTCATTGAAGCAGGACACTGATGACTTTGTGGTCTGTGTGTTCTTGAGCTCTAATTGCCAGGAGAAACAAACAACAGTTACACATATTTAATAAACTTCAGTGCTCATGCATAAAAACTCTAAAGGAACCCTGCATATTATTGCTTTAGAACTAGAAAAGCAACTATTACCCTTGTATTACCCCTTGTATCCTTGAATTATTTTCTTGTTTCTTTTACCTTGACTCCATTGTGACAACTTGTTTGCAAGAAGTTCTTTTATTTAAATTAAAAAAAAGGCTCCAGACAAAATAAAAACCTTAGGAGCCATTGGCTCCCAACACAAAATATTTGGGAGGATATTTTTGAGGATATAAATAATATATATTGTCAGGGCACATTTTGTCTCCAGTCATACCCCATGTAGAGAGTGTTAAAAGGAAACAAGAAATCAGACATGGACTAAATTGTTGCCAAAGTAAAACTTCTCGCGTAGTTAATGTTTATTTTTCTCTGTGCAATAGGTTGCCAGGCCGTGCGAATCGTTTCAAACGAAACTCAATATGTCAACACTGCTCTCGATAGAGGTGTGTCAGGGGCAAATGAGTCGGTTCTTTGACTTTCTTTGTGAATAAAAATGCCTCACGCATGTTCTGCTTGGGGCTGTATGCTCCAAACCAGTTTCCGAGGGATTATATTTCATAGGCAATGCTGAACATTTGCTTTGAATATATTTGGCCATTTAAAAATGTTATAAACCTTCACCTTAAGCCACGCTAAGCTATCAAAACGATGCCTCCCGCGCTCAAGTCGGCAACTATTAAGATTGCTGTTAGCTCTTTAGATAATTTTTCTCAACCTCTGGAGGTTTTCTTAAGAAATCCACCTGAGTTTATAAATCTTAACCTTAGCAAAGCTAGCAAAGCTTTGCATCCCTGCATTCAAGTCAGCCTTCAAACAACGTTTTGGCTAAACTTAAGCAATAGTTATGGGATTTTATAATGGCCAAATATAATCAAAACAATTGTTTAGCCTTACTAGGGTTTGTCATTCAGCACATTTGAGAAAGCTGTCCTGTGATGTGCGCTGTGCTAGTTTGGTAACAGATGCTGTACCAGCATCGTATGGAAAAGTGCAAGCCCCAGATGGGGGAGGAGGGGTCAGCGGTGGTTTGGGGGTAGAAAAGACGGGGCCCTACGCGGATGTGTAGTTCACTTATGCCAAGAATGGCTCTGCCAGTGGCTGCATGTTTCATTCCAACGAGGCAGTAGCTCACCTGATTCTACTATATCTGCACCCTCAAACAGCTGATTATTAACAAAAAACACTTCCTTAACTGGCCCTCTGTGAATTCATCCTTGATCTTGCATTCAGAAATAATTTTTGAGATGTCACTAATCATAGGAGACCATTGTCCCTTACACTGGTCACAATGGAAAAAAAAAGGTTTCTTTTCTTGAGTTTGTGATTTAGTGTGTAATGGCGACGCCTACTGGCGAAATGAAGATGACGCATGTATAACCTATACCAGAGATCCTTAAACTTGACTTACACACTAGGCCAATATATAGCTGTTTAAATAATTGTTTATGGTGGCTGTGTGATTTAATTAAGCTGATTCAGTATTTAAGATGAAATTGTATCATTATCACGATAAACTGTCCCAGAATGTCCCAGTAAGATTTTTTGAGCAGATTGTGATGCTAAAAAAGGATATGATAGTAAATTTTCCACATTGCTTGGTTCAACTGCTGTGTTCCCATGAGGAACACAGAATGCTAAAAAAACTCTGGTCAATCAAACACCAGCGTTCAGTGTATTAATACTAAATGGAAATTCATTACATGCACATTACACTAATTTCAATGACCAATTTGAATCTGGGACTAAGATATAATATGTAACTATAAATATATATATAAATAATGGCATAATTTCCCCATTTTCAGAGGAGGGAATGCGCTCACTGTGCTGTAATAGTCCCTAAATTATGTCAATCTTTTCAACATTGTATACAAAAAGAACGAGAGTCAGCCAATAATTGCACTGAAATATATGTTTTCTATTATTCTGCAAAACTTTTATTGAACAAAAGTATTTTAATTCTCACCACACTGTCTTCAGTACAGTACAGTACCATAATGCTGGATCTAAACAATTATATGCATCTTGCCTGTTTCCTTAATATATTTTTATATATATTTATGTACATACAGTGGAAAGAGGAATTAAATAACTGCTCAAGAACATTCAGACATTTTCTTCTTTTTAAAAAAAGCTGAGAAACCCCTTGATCAACACTTTTATTGGTAAACCGACAGACATGGAGAAAGAGAACAAATAATCAGTTTTTATGAAAAATAATTAGTGTTCACAATCAGCTAGCCGTGAGTGTTATTGGGAGAAGAGAATGTGTGTGTTTGAGTTCATAAGGAGCTGTAAGACACTGAGCGTAGCAGGACTAGAGATGGGTGGCACATTTGGTTGTAGAGAGACACACATTCAAACTCCTGGACAGGCTACAGAAATGGCCCTCCTCTTTTTCAATCTGTCATGGCCGAGTCGGGTACCTCCTTTATCAAACATCCTGAACCTGAAGAAACCCTGAAGAGTGACTGGACTCCATTGTAAACACTCGATGAGCTGAGTACAATAAGAACTTAGATACTGTTTCACCATATGCACTGACATGGTGAGACTGGTAGTGAGCTTCAGCAGAAGAATTCAGCATTTGAAGTCAGCTTCAAGGCTGAAGCGCTCTCGAGAGTGCAGTTTAGCTACTGTGTCAGAACTGAAAGAGCCATGTCTATTTTTCAGTGCTGATGTAAATTCAGACTGAATTCTGAGATGGATGCTGTTCGGGGTGCTTGCAGAGAAGACTGTCTGCAGACTGGCCCTTTGAGTGGAGACCCTTTCAAGGCTGCATCCCATTCTGCACTTCATCACTACCCCTTAAGCAAAGCTATAAGGAAGAAGTGTGACACATCCAATCTGTGAAGCTAAATATGAGCTGAGCAGTTCATTTTATGCGATAACCCCCCAAAAATAAAAATGATTAAAAAAAATACTCGAGCAACGCTTTCCCACACTGCTTCTGGCAAAGAGATTTAAAAAAAAAAAAACATTTACACATAAAGTGAAATGTCAAACAGTCTAATTTGGAGTCAGATAGGATGCAGCAATGGACTAACACTGTTTTACCAGTCACAGTAACAGCAGTGGAGCTGTCACCCAAAGGCATAGAGCGTGCTAACGATGGTCACTTAGTGAAGGCGACATCAGACCATTTATTACTATAGGAAGCCCCACAGAGGTCAGAATCCACTCTTTCAAAAAGGATTTCCTAACAGCCATGAGAATATTTCGACTTAGAAGAACATCAAGTTGCTACTTGCCAGAGCCCAGCTGGGAAGTATGTGGCCCTGAACCAAAATATCGTCTTTGCTCAGGAGAAGATCTTGCTCTCCAGTCCTTAAGTCCAAGAAGAAGACAGGCAGAGAGGAGAAGAGAAGAAAAGGGAAGAAGAGTGAAGAGGAGGGATGGCCAAATAACAGGGTGAGGTGTGAAGATGGACAGAGTCTGGTAGGACAGAGTTCAGGCGAGAGGCTTTACAAGGTAGAGTTTATCTCCCTGCTCACTGGTGAAGATGGGAGCTTTTTTATAGTGCTCCACCAGCTCGTCCATGGTGTTGAAGCGTCGCTGGCCGATGCAGTAGACTCCATCCTGCAGTTGCACCTTGAAGTGTTTATTCTTCCCCACTGCCTTCAGAGACACGGAGAAATCACTGGGCTGAAACAGAGGCAGAGAGAAAGAGAGAGAGAAAACGTGAGTGATACGGAACATGGGAGAGAGTCAGAGGGGGATAGGGAAAGGAGTGGGGGAAGGGAGGAGGAAAGACTGCAAGAAAAGTTAATAAGCAATATTCTAACAACAGACGTCAATTGCATTATATAGACTGCACCACTAGATGGCAGCAGTACCTAAATGTTATCTTACGCCCTGCCATCCATACAGATCTACATTTAAGCAGATTTTACAGTGCAATCATTACTGTGCATACTGGCATTTAGGAAAAAGAGAAAAATAATTACTATATGAATTTTCTGCTGTAATCTCTCCATAATATCCTATTTATTTTAGGTTTTCTTTGTCTCCTGGTTTTGTCCCAGTCTTGCACATTTCTAATTTATTTTTACAGGACATTTTTCCAACCTCTAATCCCAGTGATTAGTGTAAATAAGAATTGATTTGTTCTTGCTGTTTTTCATTTAACAGTGATGCCCCCCTTCCTCACCGATGACTCGCTGTCTCTTATTAGGAAATCTCCCTCCACTCCTCGCTCGCTGAGTGCACACTCCGCCTGGTGTCGCGTGACGTTGCCATAGTACCAATCCTTTCCAGCAAACTTGCCGGTGCGTGAAGGCCCCAAGTGGCTGATGTGTGGGAACTCGGGGCCTAAGGCAGGGCCTCTAGCAGCCGGGCCATCATTGAGGACCACCACATAGTTCTTGGGCACAAGGCCAACCACCCCTCTGCTGTTCCTACACCTCCACCATTCAGGGTCGTTCTCTGGCTTCTCCACCACCTCCATGGTTTCACCCTTCTCAAAGTTCAGCTCTTCATCAGTGACGGAACTAAAGGGGTACAGAGTCTGGACCATGTGGAGCACAGAGTCCCCTGGTTGCCCATTCGCAACTGTTGCTCCCTGCCGCGCCCTCAGTGAGCGGAAGCCCGTTGAATCCCCGTAACTTCCATCCACATCCCCGTACACTACTTCCTCTCGTACATAGTTGGATGGGAACCAGCCGACTCGTCCCGCCTGGCTGCCCCGCCACCAGCCATCACTGCACTTCTCCATGACCACCACCCGGTCTCCTTTGACCAGGGTGAGCTCGTCGTCTCGCTCGGCCGTGTAGGAGAATTTCACCACTGCAGGAATGTTCAGGTCATAGATTCGCTCGGCTCCGCCAACTCCACCACCTCCTGCGCTTCCATTGGATGGGTACTCTGCATCTGTGCTGGGTGTTGGAGAGGAGTCACGAGCGCTCGTCTTCCTTTTTGTTTTCCCGAGGCCTGAAATTGAAAAGAGATGCTGGTTAGGTAAGTGTAAATGTAGACGACCAGGAGTACGCAAAGCATAATTAATGCTCAGAGATGACCCTTTTAATTGCAATGACAAAAGCATGGTGTATTTTGAGATTACTTCTTACGCCGAGCTCATTTGATGAAAGGGTACTGCTGAACATAGTATTCCTTATTAACAAAGACTGTAAATTAAAAGCAAAAATGTCAGTCCTTGACCTCAAAGGAAGCTAAAAAGAGATTCATACTTCAACCTGTAAATAAACAAAACAATTAAAGTACTACACAATTAGATTTAGATAAAATAGCAAAACAAAAGCAATAACCTGACAAAATCAACTACAGAGCATGTACACTGAACAAAAACTGTTCATAAATCTGTATTAGTGAGCACTTCTCCTTTGCAGATATATTCAAAACACATCTCCGTCGCATAGAGTTGATCAGGTCGTTGATTGTGGGCTGTGGAATGCTGGTCCACTCCTCTTCAATAGCTGTGCGAAGTTGTTGAGTATACGCCGATCCAGAGCATCCCAAACATGCTCAATGGGTGTCATGTCCGGTGAGTATGCTGGTCTGGCCAGGAATTGTGTACAGATCCTTGCAGTATGGGGCCGTGCATTATCATGCTGCAACATGAGGTGATGGTCATGGATGAATGGCACAACAATAGTTCTCAGGATCTCGTCACGGTATGTCTGTGCATTCAAAATGCCATCAATAAAATGCACCTGTGTTCGTTGTCAATAACATATGCCTGCCCATACTATAACCCCACCACCACCATGGGCCACTCGATCCACAACGTTGACATCATCAAACCGCTCACCCACACAACGCCACACACGCTGTCTGCCATCTGCCCTGAACAGTGAAAACCAAGACTCAAACGCCTCTCCAAAGTGCCAGCCGCCATCGAATGTGAGCATTTGCCCACTCAAGTCGGTTACTATGATGAACAGCAGTCAGACGACGAGCATGCAGATGAGCTCCCGGAGACGGTTTCTGACAGTTTGTGCAGAAATTCTTTGGTTATTCAAAGTGATCCGGGTGGCAGGTCTCAGGCAATCATGGAGGTGAACATGCTGGATGCGGCCTGTGCTGATGTTGTTACACGTGATCTGTGGTTGTGAGGCCTGTTGGATGTGCTGCCAAATTCTCTGAAACGCCTTTGGAGACAGCTTATGGTAGAGAAATGAAATGAATTTCACAGGCAACAGCTCTGGTAGACATTTCTGCAGTCAGCATGCCAATTGCACGCTCCCTTAAAAGTTATCTGTGGCATTGTGCTGTTTCAAACTGTGCATTTCAGAGTGGCCTTTTATTGTGGACAGTCTAAGGCACACCTGGGCTATACTCATGCTGTCTAATCAGCACCTTTATATGCCACACCTGTGAGGTGGGAAGGATTATCTCGGCAAAGGAGAAGTAATGAGTCTTTCGTGTATGTAGAAAATGTTTCAGATCTTTGAGTTCAGCTCATGAAAAATGGGAGCAAAGACAAAAGTGTTGTGTTTATATTTTTGTTCAGTATAGTTGTGCTACTATAATTTAATTTATAAATATATATATATATATATATATAATTTAATCACAGAGCAGCACGCAAAGCCCTCTAGTAATAATTCATGGCACTTTTAATTAACACTTTAGAGAAGATTTAATTAAAAAGCTTTCTAATTTATGCATTGTAAATCGGAGGCCCATTAATGCAACATAAACTACAACACAACATTAAATGTTTTGGAACATTAATCATTTATTTCATCTTCAGTTCCAAGGCAGCAGCAGGGCCATTCTCCCACCTCTCATTTTCCTTTGGAGTTATTCAGGTTTTTATTGACCGTTTATTATTAGCTTCCAAGACTAACATATGCACAACCTGCTCCATAATCATTGGCACCCTTTGATAAAGACAAAATTAAAGCAAAATCAAAGTAAAAAATAAGTTTGACAAAAAAAAAATAATAATACTTAAGTAAATTGAGTCTAGACACACAAATACCCAGAGCTACAGAATAAACAAAATATTGTCAGTTACAGGTATCTATACAAACTCACATGAACAAATGGAGCTAAAGTGGAGTTCAGGAATCATACATGAATTCTTGTTTCTTCATACATATGATTTGACCAAATTAATTTAGTTATTCATTAAAGTGGAGGAGATTAGAGAATGTGCAAATGGAAGGAGACAAAAAAACTTCTACCATTTTTACATGGTACATCAAATTCAGAATTCCATGGCATGCTGTTTAGCAAGAGCTTAATAAGAGCACATGAAACTGTACAGATCTGCACACACACACACCTCACCTTTCTATCTGCCTCTTACTACCCTGGCACACAGCTGCACACAGATATATAGCAGAGCATGTAAATAATTTTGTGATATGAAAAAATGGAGCAATGTATGTTTCCCATTTACATGAATTTAAATCGGCACAGGAGATGTAAAGTAGGACACGTTCTCTTATCTTAGAGTCTTGACAGGCAGCAGCATTTTCAGGGAACATAAAAGAGTTCTGCTTCTTCTGTCCTCTCTACCTGAACCAAGAGAAAAATAAGACTGTGTGTGTGTGTGTGTGTGTGTGTGTGTGTGTGTGTGTTGCGCTTATAACTGTGTGCGTGGTACAAATTCTGAGGCATGTAGAAGCCTTAGAAGCCAAGACCTGCCAACTCCTCAAAGGCTTCAACTTCAGCCTCCACTAAACCAGGAAAGTGCGCAGAGCCTCCCAGGCAGCGGGGGCAGCCTAGTGACACTGCCATTTACACACCAGTCGGCAGTGCGGGAGGAGGTGAAAGAGAGCGTGTCAGGGGTTTATTTTGACAAGATCTGACAGGAAAGAGAAAAGTCTATTTGGCAGGCGGTGACCCATACAACAGCAGCTGTGACACACAAGGGAACATTTGATGCCTGTCATAACTCTACAAGAGGCCATCACGCAACTCGAGAAGCTTTTTAGATGCACAAATGTATCGAGAGAGAGAGAGAGAGAGAGAGAGAGAGAGAGAAAGATATTTTCACACCACCCATACTCCTGGGTACTGGATCTCTGAAGTGCACTCAGTGGTCAGTTTCTACTGCATGCAACACCCAAAAGTTCACACATTTCTTCACAATGTGCATTAACCTATAGACTATAGTGCTGATGTAAATGTTGATGAATCATGAGCGCCGGAAACATTTTTAATCTGGAGGGATGCATGGATCTACGTCTCGACCGCTGTCCCGGAGGAGAATGAAACGAATGATTTCTATAATGGTTCTGATGTCCATGTGATGAATTGTGTGCGACATGTAGGGCTGTTTTATATAGTTTGTTTTAAATTAAAATCCATTTTTGTCATTTTAAATGTGTATAAATCCCTGTTTACAAAGATGCAGAGAGAAATATTATGTTAAGTAAAAGAATATCCTGTCAGATAAGGAGGCAGACGAGTCCGATTGTGTTTTTCCTCACCCAGTCAGCAACAATTACAGAGAAGTAAGTTCAAAACATAAATATGTTTACCAAACGAAGACAGTAACTACCACAGTGAACACCAGCCCCAAAACAGACCACTGAAATGCTTTTAACATTAGTTAAAAGCCCTTAAATGTGTGACAAATATGTAATGTATGAATTTGAGGGTTAAACTACTTTTGTGCAGAAACTACTTTTCGATGTTACAGTCATAAATTGTTGGAAAAAATGGATGGAAAAATAAGAACAATAGGGCTGAGCTCCATGGGTAAAAAAATTAAATGCGTCCACTTGGCAAGGTCTGATGCTTGGTGCAGGTCTGTTAGGTCTAGTTTGAGTTATGCTAATTCTCAGAAACAGAAGCTGACTTCATTGATCCAACTCAGTAATGACATCTGGCAGCAAGGAGCCTGCAGAGGGAGGACTTGGCCCAGCGTAAACAGAGAGCAGTTTACAGTTCAAACAAAGTAGCAGTCAAACTTTTCCTCTGTTGGTGATCTGAGGATATGTTTCTCTGGGAGCTGTGTGCACTTCTGAGGCTTCTGCTGACAGGGAATGAAGACGGCAACACAAACATAACAAAAAGCTTTTGGGAAATCTGAAAATAGAATCGCATCCCACCAAGAGTGGAATACGTGAGCTGAACGTCTGAAGAGGAGTAGGAAAGGAGTGAAAAAAGCCCCTGCGAGCATTTGTTCATGTATCGTCTTAGACATGACACAGTATGAAACAGTTCCTCCAAGTTTCTCTTGAACAGACCCACTGAGTTAGAGAGGAGCTGTCGATGTGAGCAGAACAGAGAAGAGTCGGCCTCGAGTGACCGAAGCTCTTTTAGGCAATGCCGTTAACAACCACAATGTTGCACTATATATTAAAAAAAAAATACTATTTAAAAAAGTGCCAAAAACACACACATAAGAACACGTCTAGGAAAAAAAACGATCATGTCAGTACACAACACAAATGACATTACTGTGTCTCTTGTCTGACATCGTAGCTTAACTAAATTACTTTGATTTGAAACACAATCATTGTCTTCATCCCATGTCTGAACCTGAGAATCATGGCAATAAAGAGATTTTTTAAAATCATATTTTTAAATGAAAACTACCCATCCAATACACTGGATTAGTACCGTCACCAATACTAACCTCATTAAACCCATCAGGCATTGGTCAGATATCATATGACCATCTGACCAATGGCTGATGGGTTATGGGTTATAAAAAAACAAACAAAAAAAAAGGTTTATATAATTGAGTGCTAAAAAGGCATGATTTACAAAAAGGATTCAGTTAAACAAATAAAAAACAAAGTACTCTGACCTACAAATCTAAGTACGTGTAACATACAATGAAGCATCCACAGAATGTACATTTTTTAATGTGACCAATAAAGTAGGACTGTCCCAGTTTTCAGCACTCAGATGCTGTTATATTGCCACATATAGAATTAGGCATGTTGTTTTATACTTCACATTAAACATTAAAATAGCCTTATATGTTAGCATTAACATAAAATGCACCCAGTCTGTTACAGCAGCTCTGCTCATTTCTGTGCTTCTTTCTTATTTTCCTTTTAAACTTGAGCTATTTAAATCTGACAACATACCCTAGCGTTTTGTGCATTTTTCTCTGGTATATTTTACTTTTTTCACCTGTCTGTGGAGACCCAGAGAATGGCTCCATCAGCTGTTAGTGCTGCGCCCCGCAGCGGTGCTCCCAGTTGACAGATCAGACATCCCCAGCAGGCTAAGGAGGAAGAGATGGGGTGTCATGCCAGAAGGGTGCATTGTCGCCCAAGAAGGAGACGATATAGATCATTTCTCCCTTCTGTAATCATGGGAAGTGTAAGATCTCTCACTAACATGATGGAGGAGGTAACAACGTTAACCTGGTTCCAGCTGTATAGCATCAAGATGCTAACAGAGACCTGGCTAATACTGCTAACTCCGAACATGGCCATGGCGCTGCCCAGATTCCAGCTGCTGTGGGCGGACAGGACAAGGGAGAGCAGTAAGAGGAAAGGATGGAGGACTGGCAGAGTTTGTGAACAACAGTTGGTGTAACCCTGGGCACATCACTGTGAAAGATGCTGTTATGTAGTATTAGAGATTATTTATGGTGAGTGTATGTGTTAGTTGTAAATGTGAGTCTTTCTTGCCAGTCACCCTCCTCCAGAGTCTTAGCTTCGTTGTTGGAGTTGTGGAGAAGTACAAAGTCTGTTTTGAAGCTGTTGGCTTAGAATAAAATCACATTTTGCTGGAAGAACAGTGCGTCTTCGAATGTTTCTCCCTCACGCTCGCCACAATTTATCCACAGTCCCAGGTTTGAGCTGCATCCTGCGTTCTTGAATCACAAATCCAGCGGAAGAAAAATCTCTCTCACTGGAGCGCTCTGAACACACTGTGATAATGACAATTTGTACATGATAGTCTAATACATAGATATTTTGGCTTATGCATTACTTTTGCAGGTTACAATACTGTTTTGATTGACCTGCTACCCGCTCATATGTAATTAATTACCCGCCTGTAAAATTCCCGAACATTAAAATCTGCCCGTTTCAGTAACTACCCCGTGGGGTACCTGACCCAGTGCAGGACTCTGCTTTGTGGTGCCATCAGCCATTTTATACCATGCGGTCTGCTGGGGCAGCAGCATCTCTGCTATCTAAATAGGTAAATTCAGGTGTTCCAAACACTTCCATGGCCACAGGTGTATAACTTCAAGTACCTGGGCATACAGACGCTTCTGCTAACATTTGTGAAAGAACGGGTCAGTCGTGAAATTTCCTCACTACTAATCAATCACTACAGACCTCCAAACTTCATGTGGCCTTCAGATTAGCACAAGAACAGCATATAGAGCTTCATGGAATGGGTTTCCATGGCAGAGCAGCTGCATCCAAGCCATACCCACCAAGTGCAATGCAAAGCGTCGGATGCAGTGGTGTAAATCACGCCGCCACTGGACTCTAGAGCAGTGTAAGTGGGTTCTCTGGAGTGATGAATCACACTTCTGGCAAGCTGGTGGAGGAATCTGGGTTTGGCGGTTGCCAGGAGAACGGTACTTGTCTGACTGCATTGTACCAAGTGTGAAGTTTGGTGGAGGGGATTATGGTGTGGGGTTGTTCTTCAGGAGCTGGGCTTGGCCTCTTAATTCCAGTGAAAGGAACAATGAATGCTTCAGCATACCAAGAGATTTTGGAAAATATTATGCTCCCAACTTTGTGGAAAGAGTTTGGGGAGTTTGGGGACGGCCCCTTCCACCAGTGCACAAAGCGAGGTCCGTTAAAACATGGATGAGCGAGTTTGGTGTGAAAGAACTTGACTGCCTGCACAGAGTCCTGACCTCAACCCGATAGAACACCTTTGGGATGAATTAGAGTGGAGACTGCGAGCCAGGCCTTCTCATCCAACATCAGTGTCTGATCTCACAAATGTGCTTCTGGAAGAATGGTCAAAAATTCCCATGAACACACTCCTAAACGTTGTGGAGCGCTTGCCCAGAAAAGTCGAAGCTGTTATAGCTGTAAAGGATGGGTCGACATCATATTAAACCCTATGGATTAAGAATGGGACGTCACTTAAGTTCATATGCGTGCAGGTGAGCGAATACTTTTGGCAACATAGTGTATCTCTCACCCCGTGCAGGAGACTCTAACAGCACTGAGCAGCTCCTTAAGTGGCAGGCTGCTGCACCCACAATGTGGGACAGAGATATTCCGCAGGTCTTTCCTTCCAACTTCTGTCAGACTCCACAACAAAGACCTTGCAGATGCCCACACATGCACAGACAGACACACAAAAACAACCAATACACCATGGTAGTTTCCCTTATGTGCAGTATTACTTGAGTGCAATTTTTGTGATGCAATACGTGCATTCTCTTTTGGGTGGAACAATTACTACTTAAATGCACACTTTAAAATGTGCAATGCTTCAGGAGCATTTCTACTGTTATTGACAATACCAGTCACTCCATTGTGTACCTGTGTGTGAGTGAATGTGTATCTTATATTTACTCATATATCCACTGTACATTGATATACATATACCCATTGTGTACATGCATACAACTTGCCTATGTATATCATTAGTTTGCATAAAGATATATCTATATTTTAATATACAGATGTCCATATTTATATTTCTAGATTGCATAATGTATAACGTTTTATACTGTACTGTCTATTCTATTGTTTTCTTAATTTGTACTGTCCACTTTCTGTCATGACAAAGCAAATTTCGCATTTGTGGGACTAATAAAGGTTTATCTTATCTAATCTTATCTTAAGCTAACTTGGTTCAACATCCAGTGGATTTCAGGAACATAACCTTGTTGAGAATGTTTACCCTTCTCCTGTGAACTTACTTTTATGGTGAGAAGGATGAGGGCAGTACAATTGTGCCTTTTACTGCTTTTGATCTATAATGTCTTTCAAACAGCTGTGCTCACAGGACAAAATGAGAAAAACCTTCATTAGTCCCATTAGTCTTCATTAGAGGAAAATATGCATTGCTACTGCAGAAAACAGACAGTACAAATGTAAGAGCAGCAAAAACAATAGAATAAAAACTGTACAGTATAAAAAGTACCCTATACAAATAATTAAAATATATAAATTTTTAACTATTAACTATTTTTCCATGA
Organism: Brachypetersius altus; assembly: GCA_037974465.1. NCBI lineage: Eukaryota > Metazoa > Chordata > Actinopteri > Characiformes > Alestidae > Brachypetersius > Brachypetersius altus. The sequence continues at coordinate 11,004,960 of JBBPDB010000002.1, forward strand.
TAAAAACAAGACAATTACAACAAAAATGCACTCTTGAAAAAGAAGACAACATATACACCATACCACTGTCAGAGACAGATGAATTCACAAGCAATTAACTACCATAGGTTTGTACCCCACCTCCTCTGGGAGAGAGAGAGAGATCACTGTTGTATAGCAGTCAAATGACATGAGTTGCTCAAATGCTGGCCCTGTACTTGGTACTGTTTGATATCCTAGTAGACAGAGGTGAACTGGTAATCAGGCTTTTTCTCCATGGGCTGATGATTTAAATGTATAAATTTAATACAAAAGTAAACAAATGAAAATTCAACAACCAGCTCACAAAGCAGGGACAGTAATGCTTTGAGGTACTTTTACTTCCCATCCCTGTACCTCTTTCTTAAGCCAGATGCATTGACGCAGAGGGATAGGTTTTTTTTTAATCACTAGTGTGACACAACGACCAAATAACTAAAATATAACAAATATGTATTTTAGTCCAAACAATAAATCCTAGATTAAATCAAAATAACCTGCCAAATACTTGCCATCCTACTATGAACTGAAGAATTGATGCTGTTCTTGAATGAAATACTAAGATTCTTTAGTACTGCACAAGCACTTATGACAACACTGAACTTGGTCATTTGCATTTCAAGGCAGGGGTCCACAGGGTACAAAGCCTTGGCACAAGAACTGTCCACAAACTCACCCTCTAGGACATCACACTGCTCTTGATTTCTCTCTTTCCAAACGTCCACGATTACTGCTTCCTTCTCACACCAAAGCCATCCTTCCCAACAGGCGGCCGTGTGCATGCATTCATGTATTAGTCCAAGGACCTTTGTATAAAACGCAGCACCATGCCACACAACTCCTTCACATTTAGCAGAAGGTACATTAAGCACAACAGCAGGTTTTGCTTAAGCGCAATGGCTTCCACATCAACACCACAACATTGTTAGAACTTCACATGAAGATAACACAGAACAGAATGGAAAAGTGAGCGACGACAAGGCAAGAGATGAAAAAAAGAAATCAAATGCACCGGAGATGTAAAATGGGTAAAGTACGTAGTTCAGCAATGTTTCCACACAACTGCAAACTGACTCTGAAAGCTCGCTCCTTGAGACTCATTAAGATACCACAAAAGCCTGCTCAAAGGTCAGAGCATTTTGCCGTGCTGTGAAAGAAACCATCTGTAATGGAGCAGACTGGCTGTAATAGCTTTCAAGAAAATGGCAAATCCAGACAAGGTGTCTCTATTACAAAATGTAATTATGTCAGACTGACACTTCCCCCCTAGTGGTCCAACAAACCGAGCCAACTCCTTGCGAAATCCTTCTGGTTGTTTTGTTGCTTATTTTAAACTAACTGGACTCTGACATGTATTATTTAATGGATGTTTTGATAGGAAATAGATTGTATAACTTTTTGGCTTCTACGGAAATTAGACTGCTTATTTTAGACTGATTAACTGTGGAGGTAGAACAGGGGGAGCCCTATCATTGACACCCAAACCAGAACTCTATTTGAAGCAATTTCTGGCCTGACCACTCAAACACAGCAAGTGGGATTATGTAAAGCTTTCAGGGAAACGGTGCTGAGCATTAGCTCTCTGTGAGCAGTACCTTCAAAAGACCAGTTAAAAGAGGCGTTTAGTGTGCTGCCAGCCACCTACCCACACACGGGGCAAAAGCAGGACACAAGCACACAAAAATGTCATTCTACAGGACTGGTGTAATTATTCATGCAAACCCACAGACACAGTTCTCGTGCTTATACAATCAAGATTGTTTCAATTAGCCATGAATGAGTAACAAATGTGCATTAAGATGGTATGAGAAAAATAAGACTTTCCCTAAAGATAACAGAAAGGTAATGGAAAACGAATAACTCTAAACTTGATTGACCTCTATAAATATGTTCAATATGAAGTACTTCCAGATTTAAAACAGACAAAGGACTAGAACTGCCAAACTTTAGGTCAATATTCTATTCGTTGGTTGGCTATAAAATCTGAAGTGTTTAAGCAATTCCATGTTTTCTGTTGCACATGTAACACTCTGTTCTGAAATTTTGCTGCTAGAATACATTATCTGTCAATATATCATAATCTATCTTTATCCAGACTGTAGCTATTGTCGATTGTACAAACTCTTGTCTTGTCTGGTTGTATTGTTGCTCCTGTGGTGTAGCACCATGGTCTTGGAGTCACGCTATTTTGTTTCTCTGTATACTGTGTGAATAAGGTTGAACTGACAGTAAAACTAACTTGACTTAAAATGAGAAACGAGAACTGGACAAGAATTTATAGGGATGGCACACAAGCGCATGTGTTTAAACCCATATGAGCATGTTTGCACACGCCTGAAATACAAAGGTTAAATTCTCTGATCGTAAAAGACTGACAGGCCTTTGTGCTCAAGTGGTAAAGGGGAGGAGCAGGCATGTCATATCTAGGGAGGAGAAAGCCAGCATGCAAACGCACTAGGTACGTTAGACTTGATTCTGGAAGTGGGTTTGTTGTTTGAATCTGAAAAACGATGCTTTGGGAGCTACTTTCAGTAAGGTTTTCTGATGCCCTTAATCCTTGATTTCTTAACTCTAAGCATTTCGGCCACTGCTACTGAACACAGAACTCATTCTCAACAGGAGCTAACATTTTTTTTACCAAACTGCACTACCGGCAAAAAGGTCACTCAGTGCATATTTGAGTAGGTGTCGGGGGTTTTCAGTAGCTTTGTATGGGAATAAATGTATGTGAAATGCCTGCCTAACTGTGTATGCCAACCTCATGCCATCAAAGCAGCTCTGACCCATCAAGGCATGGTCTCTACAAAACTTCAGAAGGTATGATGTGCTAACTCACACCGATATTTAGCAGCAGATCTTCTAAATCTTCTAATTTGCAACCTGTGGCCTCCATGGATTGGACAACTTTGGGCAGCACATCCCAACAGATGCTTGATCAAATTGAGATCTGGTGAATTGGGAGGCCATGCCAACACAAAACTGTGCACCTCAAAGCATTACTGAACTCTTTTGTAATGTGGTATGCTGCATTATCCTGCTGAAAGAGGCAACTGCTATACTGCGGTCATGAAGGTCTGCAAAATGTTTAGGTAAGAGGTTGTGTCCCAGTAACATCCACAAGAAACTGCCTCCAGTGTCTTACCTTCTTCCCCTTAGTGCTTAGTAGTGCTACCACTTCCATTTACATTTACGACATTTAGCAGACGCTCTTATCCAGAGCGACGAACATCAGTGCTAAAGTAGACCACATCTCTTCAACCTGAAATGCTATACTCAAATCAACAGATGAGCAATGAATACACCCCATTTGTCCACATAACGTAAAAGAAAATGTGATTCAACAGACCAGGCCACTTTTTCCATTGCTCCACGGTCCAGTTGCGATGCTTTTGTGACCATTGTAATGAAATGAACAGATGTCATTCACTTCACTTTCTGAGGGTTTAATGTTGTAGCTGTGTATAAATACATGAATAATGTACGACATGGTGATGTCTGTTTTTTAACACATTTGGGTTTTCACTTTAATTAGGCCCTCACCAAAATGTGTAGAGTGCAATAGGCCTGCATTGAACCTGAGGCTAAAATTATCTATGTCAAGTCAAGCTCCATTTAGCCATACGCCTCATCTCTCAGTACAACAAAAATAGGGGCATCATTTCTATGAACTGGTGTTATTTCATCACTGTGAGGTCTCTTTGTATTAGACTACAATTAGCAAGGAAGGTCTACAATTATAGAACAGAATCTTTTCCAGAATTATTACTTGAAAGACTTGCAAATACTATGAACACTGCAGATTTGCAGCAACAAATCACTGTCAGTAATTGTTGAAATTACTTACTAATCTAGCATAAGTAGGGTTCAAGAAAATGGTGCTCTACCTCAAATAGTAAGGTCTACTTCTGTTAAAGCATTTGTCAAACTAAAGTGCTCAAAAGAGAATCAGCCTGCTTGTGTTTTGTTGGGAAAGCACAAGCATCTCAACAAACATGCTGTTAGAATGAAGCCAGATGTAAAGCATTTTTCTTTACAACCAAAGCCAATCAGCTTTCAGAAGTCCAGCCCTGGAAATCATTAAGAATTCTCAGTGTGAATGAGTCCAACTCCTCTGCTTTAGCCACGCTAGCTGTCTTAGTATGCTGTGTAATGAGAGTCCATTTCATTTTACCCTTTCATCAGACATTACTCCTGTTACCCTATTTAGTATCCCAGTCCCTCCCTTCTGTAGCAGATCATTATCAATCATTTCTGCTTTCTATTGTCAATAAATGACCACTGAGAAAAAGAATACAGTAGACAAATACATGGACCTCCTCACATTTACAGATTAAAACAAGGTGGATGCAATTATATTGAGACTTTGACGCTGCATGTATCAATCTGTATGCCCTTAGAGGGTGTAAATCTATGTTCCATAATCCACCCCTGTTTGGTAAATATCTTGAACAAAGCTAAATGCACTGTAATCCTGGTTGTCTGACAGAGAGAAGTCATGGTACTTACAGTAGTGTGTATTTTCTATCAAAACATCTTAGGCTCAGTTCTTTTAAAAAGTATCATTCTCGCTTTCTAGCCACAAAGAGAGGATAATGGAATGCTTTGGGATATGAACTTGTCACATCATTCATTACAGTGCATTAAAACACCAGGAGACACAATTAGCTCCATGTGTACAGCTCAAAGATCATTCTTCAAGATAGATTCTTAAAACCACTAGTCACAGTGTGACACTTATATTTCCTATGTAACACCACCCCTAGTCTCAGCCTCAGACGTCACGCCCACGGAACGTTGGCTAAACGTCTGATGCATATGGTCCACTTAACTGGAAACACTT
>JBBPDB010000002.1:11016467-11028113 GCA_037974465.1 Brachypetersius altus
CAGTGTAGGCTTAACTGCATATAAACATGAACATGCTGGAGAAGATTTTTAACTCCATTAGGGGACAGTTAAAGCTGGATTATAAACATCTACTGGCGCACGATAAGCCACCATAGCAGTTACAGCTTTCCCACACATTATCTACGAGATAGTACATGTGTGAGTGTATGTGTATATAAACAGTTAAACCAAAGCACTGTCTTGACTGTTTTGTGTCAAGCCACAGAGAAGCCACCAGTTTGACCTTGAGCAGCCTCAGTCTCCCGGGTTAAGAGTGTTTCCCCACAGCCCATCAGCACTTAACAGTCCCACATTCTGCCTTTGACTCTTGGGACTGAAGCATTTAATACAGATAAACATCCACAAGGCTCAAGTCCAGCTCTTTGCTCTCTCTAAGGCCTCAAGGCCTCACAGGCCTTTTAAAGCAGCTCTGCATGTCACATAAAATGCCTGCATTCCCTCAGCCTGCTGCAGTCTTTCCCAGCCCTGGTTCTGGAGGCAACCTGCCCTACAAATGTGACTCTTTTTCCTACTCTAAACGTAACCATTTCAACACAAAAAGGGCTTGTTAAATAGGAAAGCAGTTGAAGCCGGGAAAATATGAAGACTTCTTACCATTTAAATGAAACCACATACTCGACCATCCACCTACCAACATTTGAACATTTAATGCACTTTTATACTGTAAGTGTGTGCCATTGCAAGTCTATTTTTGCCAACTATTGGACATTGTCAGCATTTAAAGAACACTGACGGCATGTTTTACTACAAAGAAAGCATAATGATTGTTTGACTCTGTCAAGCCTCGTTCATTGTGTTACATACGAATATGAAACAAAGCAAATTCAACATATTAAAATTACGTAAAACATTCAATGGTTCAGTCCAATCTTAAAAAGACTAAAAGCTAATGTTGTTCAAAAAAATCGATTCTCAGATACTAAGCAATACTACAATTTAGTATAGAGTTCGACATCAATTTGCACTGGTATCGATACTTAAATGCCAGTTTTGCATCTACGACAATTTTCAACAGGCAATGCAGCGGGCAGCCCCTCCCCCAGCAATCTGTAGGACCCAATGATTACATGACAGCTGGTTCAGGACTCATTTAAAGGTGCGAGCCACTTTTTTTCTTCCATAAAGAGCCAGGGGGAGCTTTGGGACTTTGGCTCTCTACGGATGAAAAAATAAGTGACACACACCTTTAAATGTAGCTCAGCCGGGGAACACGGACCCTCAGCTTCCCGAGACCCATCGAACACGGCTGGTGGCGAAGCTCTCCTCCCCGCAGAACTGGCGCATCGATTCCATAAGCACAGACTTTCCGAGCCATGTCAATCCGTGGGGCAAGCACCCAACCACGCCAAACTTGATATTCCAGTAGATCTCAGTGAGACCTTTCCAACGAGCCCTCATTTGCCCTCCTAGACCACAGGGATCTGGAGTTTAGCCCAAAACCTTCCCCCATTGTTCTCTACGGACGGCTGGGAAAAAAGCGTGGTGTGCCTTTAAATGCGCTACCAAGTTCTGAGTCAGCTTATAATAATAATAATAATAATAATAATAATAAGTAATTTATAAAGCGCTTTTCAAAATACCCAAATACGCTGTACAATTGAGTTGACAAACAAAACAGAGCACCAAGCACCGCAAAATTTTACAGGGACCTTCAGGGGCACAATGGCCCCTGAGCACACTTTAAATTATTTATTAAAGAGTTCCTGTGTTTGTTTTTTCTCCCTCAGTAGTATCAAAAATAGTATTGAGTACCATCCTTAGTATCGGAATCAAGTTTTACATTTCAGTATCGTGACAACCCTACTAAAAACCTAACTTTCAAAATACACAAATGTCCTTTGTTCTTAAAATATGTTTCTGTGCAATACAGAGAAAAACTTATTCAATGTTTAATAAAATTTCCATACAACACATAGCCCTGCTCAGATAAGATGTATAACATTAGTACATTTGTAATGTAATGTTCACCAGATTCAAGGTAAGTTTGTGTTTACAATTTTCCTTAAAAGAGTCAGTTTTATTTGTAGGAATCAAACAATGAAACTGTTTTACAGTAAAGTCTCCTACTGTTCAATGAGGTGGACCACCCAACCAAATAAAGCTTACAATTTAAACAGATATTTAAGATCAAAATATACCAAATGTAGCTTTAATGCCTTTACAATTGTTTGCTGCCAGTCCTGTACTGTACTTGTTTTAGCCTACAGCCAGATCCTGGAGTTTCTTTGTCTTGGGCTGAATTAGCAGCTTGTTCAGCTATATAGTGCAAAAGGGGGAATGACTTAAAAAGGAGAGACAAAGGGAGTGAGGGTTAACAAGAGGGAAAGAGAAAGATGTTCTAAACAGTTCTAAAGCATAGCCTGCCTGGTATGCTGCCTCAGTGGGAGTTTAAAATGGGTAGAAGAGTGGGGTCACCGTTCAGCCGCCTCAGCACTTTACACACAGTTTCTCTTGAGCTTTTTATCACCGACACAAAACCTCAGAAAAGAGGGGAAGCAAGTAGGGACAAAAAAAAGAGAAAGGAAAAGGGAAGACAGGCAGTTGCCTAGTATTTGGCATTCATAATTGAAGAAAGATCCCAATCCCCCTATTTCTTTTTATCCATTTGTTCCCCCCTTACAGCTCCACCATGTCTACCACATTAGATAACAATCACATTCCTCTCCATTCATCAAACACCCAGCACTCGAACAGAACGATTCTTTCTGAAAGGATACAGAACCAGGCTAATAGAGGACAGTTTAGCGCTGAGAGACAGGTCCATTTGGCCCAGTTTCAATAGGTTAGCGGGATAAGGTCAGGACCCACACTAAGCGGAGACACGCGGTCACACTGTCCTTGTTAATGATCAGTCTCAAGCAGCATTACCCCACACACACCTCCTGCTGTTGCTTGACCAACTAATTAATTTAACACACACCATACAGGCTGCCTCTGATCACTGAATGTGATAAATTACACATTTAGTGAGAACAGGAAGAAAGTGCATTCAATGAGAACTGGAGCATGAATAAGACTTGCCCTGCCATAAAGAGGGACCTACTTTCATTCAGTCGTACAAAGAACAGAAAATACAGCGATGACTGAACAAGCACAGGCTGCAAACTCAATAATGTAGCTGTGCCTGTCAACATAGCACATGAGGGAAGTATACCTTAATAAAAATGGCAGATAATGCGTGCATATTTGTGCATTTGAGCACAAATGGGTAGAACTTCTGAGGCAAATGTCTGCTTTTCACTTCTGATAAACATTCCTTGGTTGTTACTGCTGGTGTTTTCATTAAAATTCTAGACCCTGTGAGCTGTACACCAGTTCTCTGATGAGGTTAGTGGTTGCTCCTCTTCTGCTGACAATAAGGAAACTACTGCTAATGTCATACAAACTCAAATGAGAGTCAGTTTTAAACGGTTTAAGACTGTTTAATTGATTTCTAGATGACGCCTTGAAAACAAGTATTATGCATGCATGAATAGAAAGCTTGCGAGAGTGATTGAGTGAGATGATCTCTATAATGTAGAGTTCTATGGAAGTTATCACTGTAAATTGCACACTAGTGCTGATACTGGAAGAAAAATACACTATCCCTAATGGCAAAAGTCAATACAGATAACAACAAGCAATTTCTGACAAGTCTGCATGCCAATAAATGGACCCCAATATAACACTTAGTAACTAAATGCTTAGTAAGATATTTGTTTTATCAGAACCTTTACACTGGTACGGCACAAATAAGTGTATATAACGTACTGCCCAACCAGTGCTTTAAGCTGCTTTAGCTGAATGATTTAATTGTTCAACAAACCATCCTGTCTGCCTCAGCTGCAGACTAAGATAATGCTAGTCAAGGCTGTTATCAAGGGAGTGAACATTACAGGCATATATGGAAGGAACAGCTGGTCTCTTGGGTTAACGATAGCCTTTAACCTAAGGTTAACCTATAGCCAGTCAGCTAGGCATCCTTCTGTCTCCTCAAACACTGCCCAACAGGTTTAATCAGAGACATAAAGGAGAAAAGAAAAGAAACATTTACAAAAAAAGTTGATTTAATACAAATGAAAGTGTGCATGCCTGTAGGCCCTTGTGAATCACAAAGAATAAAAGACGCATGTCTCTATTATGGAACGTTGGCCTCTAGGAGTTCATTATGACTCATTTGTGAATTAGTGTCAACTAGTTTATAACGCCAATGCAAAAACGTAGCGCTCAACTCAGCAGCATTTTGTGAGATAAAGATACACAAAATCTGACACGGTGCATCACCACCATATTTTCTGGAAGTATACTAAATTTGTGAAATTTCATTCATATGGCCGCAGCATCTGACAAACTGACAATATTTGAGTTCTCATTTCCTACAGTTCCATTTGTCCCTCAACAAAACAGCCGCCAAGGGCAAATCCAACCTTTGCAGCCAGCACATGTCTGTGCCACCATGCGATGCAAAAAGATCACAAAATTCCAAATGCTGCATAACTCCCATGTTATTGAATGCACAACAGATATCATTTAATCTGGTCCATGAAGGACACCGCAACTGACACATTAAAACACATCAAGAATATTTGGTCTGTTTACGCTGACATTTCCTGCCAGTTCCAACAAAATGATCACTAATAACCAATCAAAAATCAGCAGCCAATACATGCCTGTATGAATAACCAGTCTTAATGAAATGTTGTAGACTTAATTATAATGGAATATAGATGCTAATTACTTGGGATGCACCGATCGATCGGCCAGTGATTGGAAACGGCCGATCACTCACACGTATTGCCAATTTCAAACCGATCTTTTTTTGGGGAATTTATTTATTTGTTTATGTATTACATTTTATTTATATGTTTATAAAGAAAATTTGTTATAAAAAAAGCTTTATATTAAAGAAAATTAGGGTTTTGTTTGTATTTGCTGTAGGGTTGCCACTATCATATGTCACTATTATAAAAGTAACCAGTAAACAGGGAAAGTAACCCCTTTTTTTGTGTCGTTGTCGTCGGCTAGATGGAGCAGCGCTAATTTTCTGTTATCTGGGGAAAAATTGGTATCGGCTGATCACACTTACAAAAAAAAATCGGTAATCAGAATCGGCCAAGAAAATTGCAATCGGTGCATCCCTACTAATTTAAAACGATTTTTCCTTTGTTCCTCTGACATGATTTAATCCATCTTCAGAATTCATTTTGTATATAAAACATTTATACAATTCAAATGGTCCTCTTTCCCCAGTCAAATCATTTAAGCTCTCACGACTGGGACGAGTTTGCACATTCCCTTTGGACCCCACTGATGGCCACATATTATCTCAACTTATTCAACAGTCATATCATGCACCATCATATGGAACATGTGGTTTAAGATACATTTCCGAGATGTCAGTGGGCCTTTTACTTTCTGATTTATGGAGCTCTTCTTACCCTGAGACACAGGAACCTGGTCTTGTACGACTGACTGGGTGTGTTAAGAGTATGTGCAGAGTGGAGACACTTATCTAAATGGACTTAATGTTTTAATACATCTGTAGTCTGCAGTTTACATTGAAGCTTTCGGTAAACACTTCCACTTAAAAGCATAGCTCAGAATAGTACTGGAGTAAGTTGGAATTTTAACCTACTAACACTCTACTGAGTTGTTAAACTAAACTGTGTTCTCACACAGAGCATGTTTACTATGGTTTCTGGCCAAGTTTGAAGGCCAAACAAACACAAGATGTTTTCCTCTGAAGTGAGATTTTCTCCTCTGAAGGTTACAAATGTAAATTATAGACTTTGTATTGTATCTGTATGCCGTATCGGCAGATACTTACAAATCAGGTTTGGTGCATCTCTACTCCAAACAATGTGTTGGAAGCATTTTTGGGCAATAAGAGGACTAACAAACTAAATGAAAGATCAGAGTTGCCAAAAAAAAACTAATTTATGAAATACACCATAGATGGTCATGGTATTGTCTTTTTTTATATATAAAAGAATTGATTAGTGGCTCTCTTACTATCTGTTCACAGTTTGGTTGGTAGCTCTTGTTTACATACATCATTGTGCGCCATAAGAAATAAATGGTTAAAGTGTGTTGCTATTCTTCGTGTTCTACTTCCACGACCCAGTCTGGCCCGGCCTCTTAGCTAATGAATTCATTATTGTTACACAAAACAGAATCGCTATTGTTAACATGGACCTTAAAGCTGCAAAAGACAATCTAGATCAGCCTCTAACCCTGAAGCGACCTCTGAAATCTTAAGCCTCCAACACACCGCCCAAACTATTTGACAGAACTCCACAGCTTACCCACATTCAATGAGCTTTGGGGAAAAACCCTTTCGGTTGATGACGGTGGGAGTCAGCTGCTTTTTCTTGTTCCCTATTCAAAACATGGATGGTATCTCAGCAGTTGCTGTCAGTGGTCATTGCCTCAGCTTCATAATAAGAACATGTAGTCGGTAACATCAGTCAATTTTCTAAAGGAAATTAAACCAATGGAAAACTCCTGCAGTCCAGTGGAAAACTGCTGTTGTATAATCATACATCAGCAGGCTTTTGCAAAAACACTGACTAGGTAAATATAATGCATATTGTATAATGTATAATTATAATATCCTCCTGAGACTCATTTATGTTCTTTATAATGGACATGTTGTTCACCTGTCTTTTCCTTAAGTATCTGGAGATACCCCATCCAGCCATATAGTATTCTGTAGAGCACATTCAGGGTTTTCCAGTGATGTGTCATGTGATGAGTTTACATGCTGTGAACATGGACTGCAATGGCAAGACATACATGAGGTGTACCAAATGCAAGATGTTCCTCTGCAGAACCAAAAATAAAACATGATGTTCTACGACGTATAATTCACTGTTGAACTAAAATACATGTTTTGTTGCCCTTGCAATCAACAAGCAACAGAAGAGTGATACAAAATGTTATTGTTTAGATCAGATTGAATGTGTTCTTGGGTTCAGATCACAGTAAATTTTCTATTTTCACAAGGAAACCGCCCTGTCGTCCTCTAAAGTGGACATGCTGGGAAATTAAAACGAAAAATATACGCAAAGAAATGTAAGATGTTTTTTAGGCCCAAATAGATAGGAATCACACAAACATGAAATTGTAAGACACTTTTTCCCTTCGGTTCTCAGGATATAATGTGTTTTTTTTATATGAATGTATACTATTTATAGTATTTCAGGTCTAAAACTACATTTCTAAAAGCCATAAAAAAGGCATAAAAGTAGTGAAAAAGTAATAGTACAGGAGTAATGTCCGACATTAAAAGTCATCGTTTTGCTCACAGGAAGTCAGTCCCGGGATACAAAATAAATGCCATGCCATTCCGATTGAGTAACAGATCTTGTCTCACCTCCTCCGCTGCATAAGGGACGTGGGATCCTCAGTCTGTGTCAGAGGTCTGATGACCCTCATGCTTATCCTGCTGACCGAGTTACAAAGCAAAAGCTAGTGGACACGGACCCCTTTTCCCACTCAGCACTTTCTCATTACTTTCACTCAGTCTGGCCTTTTCTTTTCTCTGCCTCATCCACATAAGCTTTTGTTTGCTGTATTGCTATGGCAGCAGTGAGTCAGCCTGCTCTGTGCAGGGTGTCAAGCAGGCGAAAGGGGCAGGACCCAGGAATACCAGCCGGGTCTCTTTATTAACAAAAGCAAAGACTTCATCATCATACCACAGACGGAGCTGTAATGAATATGAATCACCAATAAACCAAACTCTGGAAAATCTAGAGATACAATCATGATGATCTTTACTATGAAATAAGCAATCAAATTGTACAAACTATAAACTTATATTGAATAAGTGAGACAATAAAGCAGGGTAGATAAAAGTACTCATGATTCAAAGAAGAAACGTAAATTTTTTGCCTTTTTCCTAAATTAAAACCTAGTATTTTATTTAATTTTAATATTTTGTGAGCAATAAAATAATGATTTCCAGAGAACACCAACAGAAATGTTCAAGTGCAACAGTTTATATTGAAACAATATGGCAAGGCATATTATAAGGAACAATATTAGACTCAACTGAATGATTTTGTGTAATTTAAAGCTTTTATACTTTACCTTTTCATGACTAAAGAAGATTTTGTAGGGAAGGGAAATTAATTTAAAATGCAATTAAATTAAGTATATTCCTTTATATATCCCTGTATTGTATTGTACAGATCAGTATAGTTTTCATTTTTACATGACAACAATGATTGTTACTTTTATATTTTATCAAAAAGAGGTTGTACTGGTATTGTCTTTTTCCCCATTACTGTAATAATTAGTATTAGTTTGGACCATATCGTTTGGGATGTGGCTTAAAAGTCAGTGTGAACTGCTTAGTATCAAATTTCAAAACCCTTGATTTGAGTAAGAAAAGGCTCAAAATATTTAAAATATTGTTAATAACTGGGTTATTAGCAAATGTGTGCAGCCTTAGAGATCATAAAATCGCTAAAGAATGACGTTAATGTTGAATAACTATTCGTATTTCAAGCACAAATCTATCTTTATAGCTGCCACTTTTCAGCTTCGGTGTTAAACAATCTCTCATTCTATGAGAAGCCAAGAGAAGAACCTTTCTGTTAAACTCACTCCTACTTACCTTTATCCCCCACTGACCCCTCAAAAACATATTTTCCCTCTCTCTTCACTTTCCTATTAAACTGCCGCAAAGCCCATTTGTCCTTTCAGTCATCCTCTGCACTTCCTGTGAGGCCCCGGCACTGCAGCCTCCTGCTGCGACTCATGCATTCCCTCCCCCTGCCTCCTTATGCTGTTTGGTTGTTTTGCCTTTTTGAAATCTCAATTTAGGTTCTCAGAAGTTAAGATTTTCTCTGATCACTTGTGCCTCATTCTTGCAAGTGGGAGCTAAAGCACGTCCCTGAGCAGCCACTGACAAAGCCAAGCCTGCATAGTGGAAAGGCCTAATGCATCGCAAACAACAGCTTTGATGTTCAGCTCGCTGATCCAGCATCTGTCTTTTCCCTGAGGGGAGGTGCACAAAGCTTCCTACACAAGTGTGTATGGGTTTTTAACTCCCAGGAAACACAGGGTCTGCAGAGGGATCAGGTCCTACAGGCTAAGGACCTCCAACTTCCCCAGAGACTTAAGTATCATATGATGAATATTCTCAATATCATTGGCAATATCCAGTCAAATCAAGAGCAGCTTTATTGCCATTCCAGCCATTTACATTAGCACACAATGAGACGAAATATGCTCCTCCTGGACTGTAGGTGCAACATACAACACACTCAACACAGACCAGCATAAGGGTAAAAAAAGGGGGGAAATTAATCATAATTAAACCTATATATGTATAATAATACATGTATAATGAATGTGCTATATCTAAAAATAATACAATATGCAATCTATATAGAACCAAATATCAGATCCCTAGTCTATTTAACATTTAAACGAGTTTCAGTCATTTCAAATAGGCAATTATATTTCAACTAATCAAGGACATTTTGTTTTCAACAGCTGACTTCTTCAAAACTATTTTTGGTTTTCTTAGACTCTGTTAACACCTGATACTATCATGTGACTTGTCATTGGATTGTATCTGCATAAGATTCAGCCACATGCATTTATACTAAATCTCAAGCTAATAAGACTGAAATATGATTACTATGTGTTGAGTAACAACAAATCAGCTCATTTACAGCAACTAATTGCACACGTTGCTGCTCATTTTTCTGCCTTTTTGAAAAACACAATTTTACCTCACTTAGCTCATTCTCAGTCAATGTTTACTAATTAATATTGCTGTTAAATATAAATACCCTTTCTGTGTTTCTGCAGTCATGAAACACTCATGTTACATAGATTAACCAGAAAAAGAGCTTTATTTAAGCCTACTGGCTCAACCAAAGCAGGCTACTGAAGTATACTGAGTTAAGTGGTGGCAGTCTCTCTCAAAAGCAAAAATGTAAGGGGAAGGGGTTTGAAATGCATCTTGGGTGTGTTTATATTTACAACTTCAAATGGTTTGGTTGTTTCGAGAGGTACACATTAGCCACAACTTTTAAACTACTAATAAGAGAAGTGAATTACATTGTCTGGTTACAGGGACACATGTCAAGGGATGGGATACAGTAGACAGGAAGTGAACAGTCTGTTCTTGAAGCTGATGGGCTAGAAACAGGCAAAATGAACAACTGTAAGGATCTGAAGCTTAGAACTCTGAAACTCTTGGATCTCTGTGGGTATTTATCCTGTTCATACATCACCTGATCTTTTCTAATATTTACAGCATTACACAATGTTTAATGTGTAATATCTTTTTCCAGCACTACTTGGCTAATATGATGAATAGATTTTTTATAATTTAACCAACTATTTGGACACAACTGAATAAAAAAATGGATAATTAGAAAATCCTCCCTCTTTTTTACGGTTAAAATCCACAAAAATACATAGTAAACATTTTGAAAATATTCAGCTTACATGCACATTAGCACTTTAATAAGATATGCTAAAATATGTTTAAAAAGTGAAATATGTACAATTATTTGCTATCACAAGTAAGTCTGTTCCAGGCAGAAATCAATCATTTAAGTTTTCTCTGTCTGCACTGTATTACAAAACAGTGATTAGGGCGTATGCCCTGCAATCAGGAAGACTGCTAAGCACCTCTGAGGTACCCTTGAGCAAGGGACCCTCCCTACACACTGCTCCCCGGGCGCTGTGCTCCTGCCTGCCTGCTGCTTCACTTGGTGAATGGGTTAAATGCAGAGGAAGAATTTTGCGCTGTTCACACTGTGTGCTGTGGTGTGTTCACATATGACAGAATAGTCACAGTCACTTCACTTTCAATGACAGCTGGATATTAAACAAAGCTTCCTTTGATATCTGAAGCCTCCACTGTCAACTGGTACGGAAGTAGATTCATAAAAAATGATGTTATAGGAACACTGCGCTTCTGAAATGACAGCACTTTTTTTGGGAGGGGGGAGCAGAGAATCTGAAAGAAAGGTGTCAGAACACACAGTGTATCACAGCCTGCTGTATGTTGGGCTTTGTGGCCATGGACCCGTCAGATTGCCCCATGCTGAACTGTGTCCACTGCTCAAAACACCTACCATGAGCATCTGAGCTGCTCCATGGAGCAACAGAAGGTGGTTTAGTCTGATGAATCATGTTTTCTTTTACATCACATGGACGACCGGTGCACTTGCATTTTACTTACAAAGGTTAGCGATGGTATCTGGATGACTATGGAAAGACAAGCTGAGGCAGTGTGATGTTCTGGCCAACGTTCTGTTGGGTCCTGAAATGAATGTGGAGGTTACTTTTATATGGAAGATCTAGCTAAACATTACTGCAAACAAAGTATGTACACTCTTTATGACAACAGAATTAACTAATCGCGGTGGCCATTTGCTGCAGGACATGGAATGGTTTGAGGAACATGACAAGAAGCTTGAGGTGTTGCCTCCAATCCCCTGGATCTGCAGCTAACAGCACACCTTCAGGGGTCTTGTGGGATCCATGCCTCAATGCGTAGTTTTGCCCTAAGACTGTTGGTTTTAATGTTGGGGATGTTAGTGAAAGTGAAAGTGACCATTTGTCATACGTGAACACACCACTGCACACAGTGTGAACAGCACGAAATTCAACCTC
>JBBPDB010000002.1:11046791-11070464 GCA_037974465.1 Brachypetersius altus
GTAACATAACGGAGCGGGGTCACGTGACTCCACACGCGGTAGTGTTTTTAAAGGGACAGTAATCAAAATAATCGACCGAAATAATTTGATCGATTATAGGTTCTGAATGTCTATTTCGATTACTTTTCGATTAATTGCCCAGCCCTACTGCACCCTTAACACTCGGCTGTACCAATAATGATTTATAAGTGGAGAATCATCGTGCTCAATCTTGTGATTTATGTGAAATCGAAAGTATGTGTCTGCAATTTAGGTCATCGCACTCTACATCCTCTTTTGTAAACTTGCTCTTATTTATTTTGTAGTCTTACTCTTATTTTACACAATTCCAGAAAAACTGTACAGTCAGATGATTTGTTCTGGTGTATAGGTAGACACTGCCAAGCTCTCCCACCGTTAAAGATGTGGCTCTAATAGTTCACCACTGTTTTACGTACATAGGACGAAAAGAGCAAATTGGACAGATTTTGATTGGACAGAATAAACACCAAAAGTTCACCAAAGTTCTATCTGAGTTTGAATTCCATTTTTCCTGGTGAAAGGTGAAATAGAGAGCATTACACAATGGCTGACTGCAGAGACACAAAATATGTTAGACATGTTGGTTTCATGACGCTGACTGAAAAGAACAGGAATGTCATTCACAATTCTGGTACAGAACATCATGTATACAATCATACTAAAAATCTGAGTAAACTGAAAATGTTACTTGTGACTGCACAGAAAAACCAGACCTGCTCAGCTGAGACAAAAAAATAGACTCGAGTGGAGAGAGCACTTACATTAAACAGAAGCAGCACATACACCACAGGATACCACCCCGACTGTTAGTGAAGCTTCAATGCGAAAACATTTGGTGGGGTGCAGCATTATTCTGTTGGGGGGGCGACATCAGCATATGTAATTACTCCCAGCCATTTCTGAGGCATGTCTGCTTCCTTTCAGTGGAAATACCAGAAATCTCATCAGGGGCTTATTTATTTCAGTACTGTAGGTGCCGTTCCCACGCCTCAGTTTTTAAAAGAAGCATTTATGTAACAGCGATCATATCTCTCTAAAAACTGTGCAGATTTGAAGAACCTCCTCCACGATTATGTGATACTGTCAAATTCTGCTAATATAAGTCCAATCAATTTCTATTCACAAAACAGTTCAGCTTTGCAAATATGAACAGAAGACCTATGCATGGACACTCACATGTACTTCAAATAAGCAGGTTAGTTCTACTAATTCTCCAAGGACGTTTCCTAAAAAAACTATGAAAAATAGGATTATTGTCTTCAAAGCAGGCCACTTGATTCACTTATGTGTCGTAAGCTGAGTGGGTGAAATCCTGACTGGTGTAAAATTCTATTACCATAATCCTGAAAGTATATTGGGGAGAGCGACAAAGAGGGAGAAAGACATAAAGAAAATACATTAAGATCTGTAGACTGATGGAAAGTACTGGGGGGAAAAGTGTCCCCCCACACTGTAGGTAAAAGTCTAATAAATGAAGAACAAAAAATCCAACATTAGCCATTTTCTAAGTGAGAGATAGAAAACAAAAAAAATCACTTCTAAAAAAAAAAAAACACCCCTGGTGTCCTCGGGTATGGCTACAAATATTTAAAAAAATAATTAAAATGGAACATATGTAACTGCTGAGATGTAGAGTCTTGAGAAAAAGGCTGGTTTCAGGCTACAACTGAACACCTGGCTGCCCCAGCTACTGAAAATCAAAAAATTTGGTTGTCCCTGCAATCAAAAGGCTGTGGGCTCGAATCCCAGGACTGCCAGTGGCACCACTGAGGCACCCTTGAGCATGGTACCGCCCCCATATGCTGCTCCCGGACGCTGTGTTTCTGGCTGCCCACGGCTTCACTTGGTGAATGGGTTAAATGCAGAGAACAATTATGTGCTGTTGACATGCGGGCTGTGGTGTGTTCACATATGACTTTACCTTTTTTTTATTCAATCAGGCAAAACTTCACCAGGGGTTTCCAGGCTGTCATGTGTAACGGTCTGGTGTTAAATTCAATCATGCACACAAGAGTGGGGACTACTCACTAAATGCTTTGTCCAGACGAGTTCTTTGAAAGACCTGCTGCTAAATGGAGATGAGCAGAGCTGGACAAGATGCTCCAGGACACAGCCTGTTCAGCCCTCTCTGGTCTGTGTCTAAACTAGAGCCAGTACAAATCAGCAATCCATCTACGCACAAAAACATTAACCTCCCAAACGTTTCTAAACGCAAGAAAACAACAAACATAAAGAAGACCTGTGTAACATTTCTGAGCCGGTGTAAAAGCCAACACTATATTGTGGTAACGTTGGTTCCATTTGTAACCTTTGGCTGGTTCAATAGGCTATGCAACAAACACAAAAGAGACACCAGCAGCCCCCGGAGCACAGAGAGACCACCAGAGAGGACTAAAAGTGATTTAAAACCAATTTGTTTTCGAAATCGTACTCACTTTCATTCACTGGACCGAGCACACTACACTAATAAGGCTGTTCAGCATGCTTTTCTCTCCTCCTGCTGCTTTTCTCTAGAAAGCACGACCAGGCAACTTCAGCGAGCCCCGGCGCGCTTTGAGATTTCAGCTCTTTTCTTTACCTCGGAGTGACTCCTGACAGTACGGCTTCAGGGACGCGGTCACACAGGAGCCCGTTCTCCGGCTGAGCTGGTCGGGAGACACCGCGGGGGGAGTATAAATCCGTGTTTTGTCAGTTTTGATCCGGTTTTGTCTCCGGGCCCAGGCAGCTCCGATCCTGCCCCAGCTCCCTCTCCGCCACTCTCATAGCCAGTGACGTCACCAATGCCAGGGGACAGCGAGAGGCGTTCTCGTCAACTTTCCACCCGTATTCCGACAAGCCCCGCCCCCATACCGCGATTGGCTGATCGTGTCCGTCTTTTGCTAGAATTAGTTAAAATAAGTTTATTATAGATTCAGCTCGAGTTGGACCTTTTGGAAGAAAGAGTTAGAGAGGCGAGATTGCGTTGGTTTAAGATACAAGATAACAATGTATTAGTCCCACTAATAGTAGGAGAGAGAGTGAGAGAGAGAGAGAGAGAGAGAGAGAGAGACAGATAGATAGATAGATAGATAGACAGACAGACAGATAGATAGATAGCACATACATATATATGGATGTGGTGAGAGAGGACATGCAGGTAGGGCAGTTGGTGTGAAAGAGGAAGATGCGGAGGATAGAAGGAAATGGAGACGGTTGATCCAGTTTGGAGACCCCTAATCCGGAGCAGGCGAAAGTAGTAGTACTTTCGCCTGCTCCGGCATAGGAGCAGGCGGGGACTGAGGGCAATCGAGGCGCACCCTGCTGCTCTAAGCCGGACAGTAAAGTAGACAGCTGGTACGAGATCAGACAAATTGTTTCAACAAAGCTTGTGTGTGTGTGTGTGTGTGTGTGTGTTGTTATTTAAACCAATTTTCCTAGCACCAAATAATACATGATTGTGCACCTTGCAAATTCGTCCTGGCTTAATTCACAACATAGTCAGCTGCAGCTCAGCATGTTCATGAAGTCTGTAAACAGACACCATGTAACTTAAAACATTCTGCAAAAGTGACAAAGACCTCACATTCTGAAGATAGTTTCACACAGAGACATAAAATAATAACTAATAACAAATCCTAATTAAGTAAAGTGGCCCCTTTTTGTCTAGTGCCCATGCACTTGACAATAAGGGGCCACTTTACTTCCCGGACAAAAGCAGAGACGTGTCCGCACCAGCTTCCCTATTGTTAGTATTATTAATAAATAGTACAAATAATTGTAAATAATTATAGTAAACATCATGTGCCAAAGGTGACCCTATTTCAGTCTTACACAACTGAACAGCATCCACAATGTTTTTTAAACAAAACAAATAGGTTATTTCTACACCAAGACAGTATTTTTCTGTGCATCTAAGTCTTTACTTCCAGAAAAAAGGCTTTTTTTTAAAAGGTGAAGGAAATACATTAATGTGTAATGAAATATTTTTTATTCAATCTACAAGTCTTTAATATCATGTGGAAAAAATCAGCTTTGTTCCCACAGCAATTATTTGTGAGCCAAAACCAGTGTTCAAGATTTCTATCTTGTGTTTGTGAAAATACTTTTTTCAGTGCAGGTACATGAGCTAAATAACTGGTTCTTGTACAAGCCTTCATCAATACACCAAAACAGTTTACGACTGTCAATGTAAACTCAGGCCTGGGGCAGATGTAGTGCTATTTTGGCAATTCCAGACTGCCGGACCAGGCAGACAAGCTTTTATCTGTCTGTTTTAAATCAAATGTTTAGCGATCAAGGAAAAATTTCAACTCTGCTTTTCTGAATCTGGCTTAGAAATGTTTACCTGTTGAATTTAATATAAAAGATTTTTCTGTTTTATAGGTCCACTGTAGATCATTTATAGATCTACACCTTGTCTTTGACTACATGTCTGATAAGTGCAACCAAACCTTGCTATATCTCACTCCAACCCGTATCCTAACCTCAACCTTAACCCACAACAAATCCAATATTAAATCTAAACCTAATTCTAACATTAACCATAACCCATAACTTAAATCCAATCCTTAATCTAAACCTAATCCTAACCTCAACCCACAACCTAACTGTAACCCTAAATCTAACCCGAGTCCTAATCTTAACCGTAGCCCACAACTTAATTCTAACCCTAACCTTGACCCAAAATGTAAATCTAACTCTAAATTTAACACTAATCTTAACCCTAATCTTAACCCATAATTCAAATAAACTCTAAGTCTAAACTAATTCAAACCTCAACTTTAACCTGTAACTTAACATTTCCCAAATATTAAACTTAATCTCAACCTCAACCTTAACCCATATCTTAGTTAACCCATAACTAACCCTAAACCTAAAACTAATCCTAAAACTGTCGATGATCCAGGTAGTTTGGGAACAGTTAAAGTATGTGTGCATTGTGTTGTTTATTAAAACAATGAATGATCACACTTTCTTTCCTTAGCAAATTTTATTCTGACCACTAAGGCACAGATTTGGGGAAAAAAACATGAAAAAATAAATCAACAAAAATGAGACTAGCGAGGTCAGTCAATGCTTTTGGTTGCAAAGTGTTTGAGACTCTGATGTCCTGATATATTGTCGCAAAGTACAAAGTCACCTGTCTGCACATTTACTGTTAATGCTGAGTAACTGTAATCACCTGCAATTGAAAGTACACTGATAGTCATAGAACATAAATAAAAAGTCTCTTATTGCCACCATAAAGTATTCCATATCTACTACTTATCATTAAAAGTCATCATATTCCTCATTCAAGAACCTGAAGGACCTAAACTGGAACAGTATTACATTACTGTATACGTTCCTCAGAGATGTACAAGGTATTGCTCAGTTCCAATGTGAGGCAAATTGATTTGGACCACCCAGGGGCTGATAAGCACCGAAGGGAGGGAGCAGAGTGTATTGACTTAAATCAGTGTGCTCTCTAGATCACAGTCACTCAATATCACCTGAAGGACACAAGCTGCACAGCACCGACTGCGCTGTAAACGCAGCAGGAGCAGAGTGACATATAATGGAATTTGTGGGCTGCTAAAAGGCATCTTTAGCAAGCTCAACATGCTTCACTTTTTCTCTCGGCCTCCACTCATGCTTTTTTTTCTCTGTTTACAGAAGTACTGGAGCGTTTTTCAGCCTAATCTCTGTTTGATGCAGCTGTAGCACGTATTCATTTGCCTCAGGCAATGATTGTGACATGTTTCCCTGCACTCAGTGAAAGAACAGAAACGAGGTTGACTCGAAACACATTTACAAAAGGAACCAATAGGCAGTTGCTATAACATCATTCCCATTGGCTTCTGTCTGAGTGCTTCGAGTCCAGAGGTTTCCTGTTCTTTTCCAGATCCAGGAGCAATTACTGTCCGTGGTGATCCATCATGTGGCCGAAAGAGATTAAGTTGAAAAAATGCCAGAGTATTCCTTTAAGTGGCTGTCCAGGTAGGAGAGGATGCTAGTCGACATATGAGGTAATAAGAAATAATCCAATTTAATCTTTATTGCATCCACAAACACATACATACACCATCCATTCTATTTATAGTAAACTGCACATTGCATGAATCAGTAGCATATAGTATTGAAGGAGTTCTATCTCTTCCTCTTATTCCCAGCAGGTGGTTATTCTGGGTGGCTGTTGTTCATGTGTGACTCCTGGGCTTTGTTCCTGAATCATTAGTGAGAGACTAAGCTATCATATCCTTCCTACACACACAAAAGAAATGTGTCACCAATGAACAATTCAGTCCCCTTCTGCATGTGAGAGCTGAGAAACCAATACATTCGGTATTTAAATAGATGATGAACATGTCATGAATATTCATATCACAACTGTGTCAGAAACTCCAAGAGCAACCAAAATGGAAACTCTACCTTAAAAGTAAGTTTATGTAAGGCATTTAAAACCCAAGATATTTTGGAGCACTTGTATTGGTCCGTTCATCATTTAAGATTCACTATTAAAGGCAGCTTATAAAAGCCAGTGCTGAAATGTTTTGAAGAAGATTATTCATAAATCCATCATTCTCTCCTTATAAAGACAATAAGCTTCCACCACCAACTGCTTGGACCCTTAATATAGCCATGAAGCAATTCATCAGATGGATACATATAGCCTCTAAATAACTGGGCATAAACACTGAGGCAGCAGAGCTTTTATGATTTTATTGAGTGAATCAGTCTTCGTGAATATTTCATGAATCTTTAGATTAGCTCCCTGGGAAAATGCCTAAATAAATATATTAAGAGCAATTTCCTTTCACCCAATTCAACTTATTCAGTCACTTTTTTATTACTGATGCCAGATATTCACACATATCAGTTTTATTGCTGGGGAAAAAATGACAATACATTACAGTTTCACTGCTAAACGATGAAGAGCAGACCTGTTACAGACACTCCTCTCAGCTCTGACATTCCCAGAGGATGCAGAACAAATCCCGAACACTGGAAATCAACTGCCATTAAAGTAAATGGTTTGAAAGAATAACAGACAAATAAATTTTCTTGTAGCACACAAAATTAATGAGACCATTTGTGGATTTGGAAAAACACATCTCTCTCAATTAAGGCTTGTTAAATGGGGCCATGGTCAATGTCTACAGATGAACAGCTCACTGAGTACTCAGTGCTCAGGAAACATATGTCTGTTTGTAGCCATAAGCAGCAGACAGCAATTTGATTTTTCAGAGTCCAAGAGTTTTAGTAGAAAGCAGAGTTGATACTGAAACTGTTTATAAACACAGTAGATTCTGGCCTTTTGTCCTCACTTATAGACTTTTATAGACAAAATGTATGTTTTATATAAGTTTCTTCTTGTTAATAAATTCATTAAAGAAAATATTCCAGCTCTGTGGAATATGGGAATGAGTGCACACAGCTGCTCTCCTTAAAAGTGTTATAAAATATGAATTCCAGGTTCAACTCCAGTGCAGACAGCCTATAACAGTTCAATAAACAGTCAACACCAGTTAAAAAACAAGTAACCCAGTACAGTGAGAAGTAAAGCCAGTGCAGTAAACAGTAAACAATTTCGGTCAAATGAGTAGTAAATTAGGTCCTGAAAGTAGTGGACTGAGTCTGTGTGGGTTCAACACTGTCAAACTGAATGTGCAGGATTACAATTTAGATACAGAAAAACCACTAAGACAGAAACTGGCTGTGTCCACCACCAGTATTAGATCATAATGGGCGGAAGAGGATAATAAGAGTGAAATGTAAATCACAGGCCACGTTCCTCAGACTGTAATTAGGCCTAAGTCTGGACTCAATAGAATTTTTAATGGTGAAAAACCACTGCAACTTCAGTCATGGGTTCAAACTAAGCTTAAACCATGCCCACAAGACCCAGTCACATCTTTGAGAAGGCTGTATCTGCCTGTGTGCATATTAGTTATGGGCTAAGGTTCAGTGCACACGGCTAAGGGCCACTCTGCTCATAAAACGCCCGGCCAGGAGAGGATTATGGGGGTTGAAGAGAACATTTTGTGAGAGAAGAGCGAGTCAGCCTTGACCGTGCACAGACCACAGCACTATTATTCATGGCAAATCCTTCAGGCAGAAAGGTAGGACACATTCCCCAAGAATGTGAGGAAAGATTGCATTATGCAGATTCAGAAGGAGGCATAATTCCACCCCGTTCCACCCACTAAGTAAATTTAAACATTGTCGTTTCTATGCCCATATAACCTTTCTCTGAGTCTATACTGTAATATGAACAGTGATGCATGTTTATAATAAGACAGCAGAGGTAAAGTGCAGTTTTAGCTCCCTCTGCTGTTTCAGAATGACATTTATAGCCACCTGCTATTTAAGGTCATTCCAGCGCCTGTTTCTGTTTGTATTATCCTTTTATGTCCTTAGAATATTGTCACTGCAATCATCTTTAATACAGTCATTTTAAAATTATTAAAATGAAATATCATATTATAAAATACATGTGTTATTAAAGTTTATTTAATAACCGCTAGTTATTAAAGTGGAAGTACACCAGGCTTATTAACTAGTAATGATGCTGATTTTGATTTTATGTTTGATTTGACTCTATGTTTTATATTGATTTTCTGAGTGATGACATCCCTATAGGAACATATGTTAGTAAGAAGAACACTTAATGGGTCCGAAGAACCTTCACATAAGATTCCTTAACAATGTAAGGATTCTAAAAAACACTTTCATATATGAATGGACATTAAATGTTAAAATGTTCTTCACACCACATACCTCATTTCGTTCTTTTATGGATTATCCTTTGAAAGATTCTTTATAAAACTGAATCGTTTTTCTATTGTAATGTAATGAATTTAAGGGGACCACAGCACTTTGTCTGTTACCTGAAAACTGTTTCATCTCCTTCTTTTCAGATGAACTTCGTCTTCACTTTGAAGCTGAGCTGTACATTTTTACCAACAGGGGTCGCTCCTGACCCAACCCGACCTGTCAAGAGAACTAAACTGTGGGCTATTGTGCAAAGCAAACAAAGACAAATCAAGTCATAACAGTCAGATGGGGAACAGATAACTGTTCCTGAGAAGGTAACACAAGACCCATGACTTCTGGTCTGCTAAGTGAATTTTCCCAGTAAAACGGGTCTTTGCTGGGAGATAGTAATAGCTCAGACATGTATGTGCTGCAGTAAAATAGTGCTGCTAAAAATGGGTTCTTTGGAATGATGCCATAGAAGAAGCACCTTTGGTTCTTGAACAAAACTTTCAGAGTATTGTACTCTAAAGAACCATTTTTAAAAATCATTCTTCAGAGGACAATCTCTGGTTCAAAAACACAGAGACTGAGACTCAGTGTAAAGAGACTGAACAGTCACTGGCTTTGTGATTGTTGCAAAAATCCTGCACAACATACTGTACTTTACAGTGTAAACTACATAAATACCACATATATTCATATACAGAAGGGCAGAGGCGGAAAAAAAACATGTTAAAGATTATTTCACACTCAAAAGACGTATTCCAGACAGACAGGAATACGTCTTTTGTTGCAACAGTCAAGAAACTCAGCTCAGGTTTCTCATTCAAATTTCTTTTAGAGTAAAGCCTTTAATATGTGCATATCTCCGTAAGTTCCTCCACTGGACTATCAGAGCAGTCAAATAAGGCCTGCTAATGATGTGGTCCAAAATAGACAGACTCAGTCCTAGGAGGCAGGAAATATAGAAATCTAACGGATTAAATGACTAAATGCAACTCATTATATATTAGACTCAGAGAAATTAAATGTCATGTAATGGCATAAGCCTAAATAGCCTACAAACAGCAAAATGAAACTCACATAACTCGCAAACAAAATGACATCTATGTAACCCTTTGTTGTTATATTGAAAAATTCTATCATGTAGCAGTGTTATACAAATCGAAAAGGAGAACTAGACAAAGTGTGCAGTGCTCTCTTGCATGTATCCGTACACTGATAAGCCCCTTCATTAGACATACCATCCTTGTATCACCATTCATTGTTATTCATTGAAGTTTACAATTATTTCCTGTAGTCCTTCTGGTTCTTTGCATCATTTATTAACCCACTTTACTCCGTTCATTAATAGTCACAACACGGATCAAATTAAGTAATTAGTGCTGATAAGGTGTTTAGGATACAAATATGTGTTTCATATCATATTCTTGAAGTCTCATGCATTCCATAGTTTTCCTTAGGGTTCTTCTGTCCACAAGTTTTACATATATACAGTCAGTTGTATCATTTACTAAGCAAATTCAATTAAAATAAGAAAATGAATTTAATAAAGAAGTAGGTGAGTGTATATAGAGTATCAGAAGCAGGAGAATATTCACTGCTGAACAATAGACCATCATAGGCTTTTTTTGAAAATTGAGTTCGCCAGTAAAGTGAGTTTTCTAATGCAATCGCTGAATGACTGAACAGAATCCACCCAAACAGGGAAACTGCTCCCAAATTCCCTAAACACCATAACCAATATTGTTAAAGGGTTAAAGTGTATAAATAAACTTCCACGAATCCACCATTATCAAATCACTACTAGATTTGTTTTCCCCAGAAGCTGCCTCAAGATCATTTAATATCAGCTCACATCCATTACACAGCATGATTAAGAGTAAGAGATGGTCTTGTAAAAGTAATCACATAATCCTCCATCCCTGAACTGCATTTCATAATGATGAATGATATAAACGCTCCCTGTTATTTTTCCTTTCATCAGGCCACTTCTGTGCCCAATGCCTGTCCACACCCACTAACTACCCGTAAGGCAAGCTGAGGCCTGGGAAGGAATATCAGGAAGACTTGGAAGGTGTTACATATTTTCATAAATGACCTATGGCTTTGCTCACTTACTCAACTCACCAGACGGGGCCTTGTTAGTGTGGAGGTCATTCCATTTGACTCCACCTGTTACGTTCTGCCGTCATAGCAAATTCCATGGGGTTTCCCCACACAGCAGTCTTCAGCCAGAGAGACAGAAGGGTTAAGAGGTACAGTCTATGTTGTATGAAACAGGTTTAAACTGACTCTACATCTGACATCTCTTTTGCTGGCTGTCAAGGTCTATAGGCTACATGCTAGTGATGAATGTCCAGCAAACACATACCTGTTACATGGAGAAACACATCATGAATTTACATTTCTATCCATGAATATTTTATAATTTTTTCCTGACCTTTCTGATTAATTATTTTTTTTAAATTCAGTATTCATGCCACATCCTAACAACTAGGGCAGCAAATATTCCCAGAAGATGGTACTATTCACAAATCTTCTTCCTGGGAATTAACATTTAATTTTAGTTTTCGTTCCAACCTGCATCGTATGAGAAAGATAAAGACATTAATACCACCAGCTTCTAGTTTGTTTGGAAGCCATTCATAAAGACAATTCATGTATAAAAGACTGCTATAAGGAATTTGGACACTAGGAGTGAAGCATCACACATTTCAGAAATAAGTTCAGAATTTATAAATAAAAAAATCTTACTATGCTTAACAAAATTAAGCATAGTAAAGTCCCATAAAGTTAATCTCGGAAGCTTCTGGCTCCAATTAAATTAGAACCAACTGTAATGGCTGTATATATTATCTCCTTTATTTAAGAACACCTAAAATCTTAATGAACTACATTTTAAGGTTTACACTTTTATTTTTTTTTTCATAGTAAACACCTTTCAAAAAAGGCTTCAGTGGAACCTTTGACGAGGAAGATGCAATGTCTTCTGGTGTAACATTGCAGGCACATGTCTGTATTAAATAAATGAATGGTTCTCGAGATAACGAGAGGCTTGTGATTCGAGGGCTGACATTACTGTCACGGCTTTTACTTTGTGAGGCATCTTTGTGTCTTCCTGAAACAACTGAAACAATTATTCCTCTTTACACTGCAGCATGCAGTCGATTTTCATGACCATGACAATTAAATATTAGGTAAAATTATATCATTTTTACATAACTGCACCATGTTTGGGTTCTGTACTCCTGCACATCGAATCTGGAATGGAATTTAGATGATGAGATTAAAATCCAGAGTGTTCATTTCTATTTAGAAATATAATAAAAAATACATTATATTGGGTAATCCATGGGAAAACAGATCTGTTAACACATAGAGCATCCATTTCAAAACATAACTTCAAATGATCATGTTTAGTATTTTGTTGTGAATTCTTTGCAGTTGATGACTATCTGCTGGCCCTGGAATTTTCAGTTCCATTTTTGAGGGCATTTCAGTCAGTATTAAAAATATATAGTCCTTAACATTGAAGGTTTATTTAAGTCTTTAACCTGCAGTTTACCAATCTAGATCCACATTCTTAAAAAGAAAGGACTAATAGAAGAACCCCTTTGCCTCTACAAATAATCTTTTTGTGGATGGTTACATTTACGGCATTTATCAGACACTTTTATCCAAAGAGACTTCCATTCCCTACCTACAGGCGACAGTCTCCCTGGAGCAACGTGGGGTTAAGGGTCTTGCTCAGGGACCCAGTGGTGGTGTGTGAAAGGTAGGATTTGAACCCATGACCTCTTGGTCTAGAGGCACTCTTCTAAGGGTCTTTGTAAATTGCATGTATTTGTAAAGAACTTGAACTCAATGTTAAAGTTCAGTACCAATTAAATATCTCATTTCTATTAGAGCCAGAATCTAAAATTCATTCAGAAACTTTGATTTTTAGAGTCCCAAGGCCTGTATGTGGGCCTACTTTTCAGATCCTTACTTTTATAAATACATAGCCTACCAAAGAGGTTCTTTCATAGTTCTCTAATAACCTTTTTTTTAACTTTTAAGATCAATAACTGGAAAGCAAGGCTATTGTTAAAGGGCTGATTCATTTCTGTACATTTCACAACTCCTTCTGCTTTTGCTATTATATCATCAATAAAGTGGAATAACATGACTTGGATAGTGAGCGGTTTTCTGTCCTCACAAATATCTCGTTTCATCACTATGGTTTCATATTTGATAATTAGAAATCATATATCACAGATGAAAAGGAAATCACTTGTTCTGCATCTCTTGGTGTAAACTGGTCAAAAGCTCCAGATGCCTCTCAGCATGGTTCTATATTGAAAACCGATCAGCCTAGAACCACATAAGAGTTCTTTAAAAATGAAGCTCAAAGAGAGATCACTGATTCCAACATTTAACCATTGATAATTCCATTCAGCCATGACAATCTCCAGTCAGAGCTTAAACTATTAACTACACTAAAATATCTATATGATAACTGAAGCAGTTGGCCTTCACCCATCTCATTCTCTAGTTCCTAATCAGTTGTGGACTTGGGGGGTGGGAGAGCTATGTTCCTGGCCCCTGTATCTGTATCTTTGAATGTTGAGCCCCAGCTGTCTCCACCTCAGCGTAGCTTGATTTAGCAAGACGAATACTGACACTGAAAGACCCACTCTCCAGATCTGTTCAAAAGGCAGGTCAGATCACTTGGCAGAGAATTTAGTATTTACTGCCCCATGGGACAAACTCAGGGAAACACAGCTTGCAGTGATACCCCCAGCTCAGATAGTCACAACAGTATTGCCTACTGGGCAAGATGTGCCTTCCATTTTGGCAGAAACCAGAACATTTACTGTACATTGACATATGTAGAGTTCATGTTATTCCTAATAATTCTGCCCAAACCAAAGGGTTTTTTAGTAATACAGTAAATAAAGGCACATATCAATAAAACATGCCCAGTGAGGTCCAGCAAACCTACTTATTCTCTCCAGTCATGTTAAAATATAGAGAAAAATATTATCTGACTAATGGACATCCAGTTTTGATCCAGTTTTTAAGTCTTCCAGAGTAAAGTTCATGACACACTGACCCAACAAAAAAGCATGAATGCTGACCGTCATCTTTATACTGTTCCAGAATAGGAAGTGAGAATCCAAATGAACCAAATGAGCCAAGCGAATGGAGAGAAAAATCTAGAATAGGATATATAAGGGATAACATTCTGGACATCCAACACTAACTCCAAGTTTGGGTTTGGTTTGGGTGTGTTTGCTGGATTGCATTTGTTCGTCTAACCCATTTCATCTCTGCAGTTGCAGTGGTAAGACCGGGTGGATTTGGACTGTGTCCATAGGGTCTTATCAGCTAGACCAAAACGGGGCAGGGTTGGAAAGGGTAACTCTAACCAACGGGGAGAGGAGAAACCTGGGGGTGGAGTTGGGTATCTGGGTTTTTATCAGCCACTCAGGAGGTAGATAGACACACTGGGTGCAATATGTATTAAAAGGTGTTTAGAAATCTAGGATTGTCGCCTCACACACTATATGGACAAAAGTATTGGGACACCCGATTGTACCAACAGGCACTTTAATGTCATTGCATTCAAACACATAGATTTCAATATGGAGTTGGAATTTGTGCCCATTCATTCTGTAAAGCGTTTATGAGGTCAGGCACTGATGTTGGAAGAGAAGGCCTGGCTCGCAATCTCTGTTCCAGTTTGTCCAGTGGGGTTGAGGTCATGTTCTTCTGCACCAAACTCATCCATCCCTGTCTTAATGGACCTATGCACTGAGGTATAGTCATGCTGGAATAAAAAAGGTTCTTCCCCAAACTGTGCCTACAAAGTTGGATTTGGTACGCTGAAGTATTATGATTCCCCTTCACTGGAAGTAAGAGGCCTAGTCTAAACCCTGGAAAACAGGTGTGTCCCAATACTTTTGTCCATAAAGTGTATATGTATGAATTCATGCTTATTTCAAGTGTCCAACAACAAAGCAGTTCAACAATGCATGTATTATGTAACTCTTAAACAATGACATAGAGTTCTCTTTCCATGAAGTTTATTTTCAGGCTCCAATTGTTTGGCACATATTTCTTTTCTGGTCCAGCTAGGGCTTATATGTGTTTGTGTGTGTGTGCGTATTGGAGGACTCGTTTGAAACTTTACCTCTTGGTTGGTAAAGCCTCCCTAAACCTTTCTGTGGAATGAAAGTCTATAAATAGATTCGTCAGTGCTGGAGGGAGTGTCAGGAGATGAGAGAGGGGCACAGCGGAGAAGACTGATGGG
This sequence comes from Brachypetersius altus, assembly GCA_037974465.1. NCBI lineage: Eukaryota > Metazoa > Chordata > Actinopteri > Characiformes > Alestidae > Brachypetersius > Brachypetersius altus. The sequence goes on from JBBPDB010000002.1 coordinate 11,061,829, forward strand.
AAAAGAGAATGAAGTTTAAGTAACAGCAGTTTTTATCATCTGTTGGAATAAAGAGCAGATGAGTAGTTGTAAGCTTGGGGAGGCTGGATAAATCAGATGGGGTGAGCTGACCTGAAAGAGCAGAAGGAAAAAAAACACTGCTCCAGTCAGGGAAAAAGCAGAGGAGAATTGAATTAGATCAACCATACACAAGACCTGTACCACCACGAAGCATGTGAGAGAACACAGCCAGAAGAACAAAGAAGAGAGCAAATATCATCTGACTTCAATTTCCAGTATACATAACGGGGCCAACTCAGCTTCATTTCTCAGACTGCAGCTAAACTCAATAATCACAAAGCAGTTCCTACAAGATGCTTTCACTGTGAAGCGTCTTCTTTTGTCTTATTTTAATATCTGTCATTTATCTCTCAACCTACTTCAACTACAATTAAATATTTTCTAATGCTTTATGGACTTATGGATATGGTCTAGGACCAGGTTTCTCAACCACTGAAGGCTTTTGATTGGGCCACGAATGTAAAATTGAGACAGGCCATTGGTCCGTAATTGGCTATTTAATATCATGTAATGTGGCCAAGTGGGCTTTGGTGACCCTGCGATAGATAGGAGGGCCGTAATGTTGAGAACCATTGGTCTAAGACACAATGTAACTCGAGAAACCGCCAGAGAAAAAAACACAAAACTACAAAACTTGAAGGTGAAGGTCTGTTTTTTCACAAACCAACTCGTGACTTGGAGTGCTATTATAAGAACAGAGGAATCTGAACCAAGATCAGTTTTCTCCAGCCCTGCTGTTTTCTGAGATGTCTGCCACCTGAAAAACCAGGGACATTAATATGTTGCCACAAGGTTGGAAGCATATAGCTGAATAAAATGTCTTGCAAGAGCATTAACATTACATTTCACTGGAACTAAGGAGCAAAGCACAGACAAGCAACCCCAGCCCACTTTTCCTACCTGCTCCACCAAACTTACGGTGTGCACCTTATTGTGTTGAATCTCCTGGGATTCACCAAACTCTAATCACTCAGATAGTGAAACGTAATTCATCACTCCAGATGGGGGGAACATGCTTCAGAGTACTGTGACAGATTGCTTTTCACCCCTCCAGCTGACACTTGGAATTGCACATTGAGATCTTAGGCTTGTGTGCAGCAGCTTGGCCAGTGATGCCCATTTAATGAAGCTGTTCATGCAGTTCTGGAGCTGATGTTTCTTCTAGAATAGTCTGGAGCTGTGAAGTGAGTAATGCCTTAGAGGATACCCACTACAGTCTTGCTCACTCAGTGGAGCATATTCTGTGATTTTGGGTGGCCTACAGCTTCGTGGCTGAGCAGTTGTGGGTTCTAGATGCTTTCATTTCACAATGATATCACTCACAGTGTGCCAGGGTAGCTCTAACAGGAGGGAAATGTTGTAAACTGACAAAGGTGTGGCAAAGGTGGCATCCTATGACAGTGCTACATTTAAAATCACCAAGCTCTTCCATACTAACCATTCTACTGCCAATGTTTGTCTTTGGAGACTGCACGGCTGTGTGCTTGATTTCATAAACCTGTTAGGTAAAGGTGAAAGGTCCTCACCATTATCATCAGTGATACCCATGAGGTGAGATCTTATATGGAGCCCCAGTCCGAGGAAGACTGACAGTTTTTAGCCTCTTCCATTTTCAGACAATTGTTCCAACAGTAGATCTTATTTCACCAAGCTGCTTGGCAATTGCCCTGTAGCCCTTTCCAGCCTTGTGGAGGTCCACAATTTTATCTCTGGTGTCTTTGGACAGCTCTTTGTAGTAGTAGTAGTCTTGCCCATAGTAGTAGTAGGAGTCTGACTGACTGTAGGATGGACAGATGCTACTAATTAGGATTACTAAGTGGAATAGAGGTGGACTTCTTAATTTCTTTGAGAGCCAGAATTCTTGCTGATTGCCTGATGTGCTGTAGTGCAATACAAATAAATTCTTACCAATTCATACAATGTTATTTTCTGATTTTTTTTACATTCTGTCTCTCACAGTGGGAATGCATCTACAATTTCGGACCCCTCCATGATTTCTAAGTGGGCGAATGTGCAAAATCGCAGGGTGTTCAAATACTTACGTTCCTCACGTTATGCTCTATATAGTCAAATGTATTTTGGCACCCCTTCTAATTACTGCATTCAGATATTTCAGCCATATATTTTCCTAACAGGTCTAAAACTGAAGCCTTGCAATCACCAGTGACAAACACCAATGAATGTTGTATTGAATACTGACTTTAAACATGGAACTGTCGTAGGATGCCACTTTCACCCCAAGTCAGTTCTTGGAATTTCTGGCCTGGTAGACCGGTCTTGGTCAACTATAAAATGTTTCACACTGTGTGCTGTGGTGTGTTCACGTACAACAAATGGACACTTTACTTTAGCCACACACTGCTCTCTGGGTGCTGCATTGATGGCTTCCCACTGCTTCACTTGGTGAATGGGGAAAATGCATAGAAAGAATTTCACACTGTGTGCTGTGGTGTGTTCACATGTGACTATAAGGGCCACTTTACTTATAATGGGTATGTTTGATAGTGTTGTTCATTACAAGCATACCATTAGATTTAAAAAGTTTACAAAAGGAGCCGGCCCCTGTGCTAGATAGACATTGACTAAGTCTCAATTGGTGATGGTTATCAAGCCACAGGATGGGAGTTTATTCCTACTCCTCCACATTAACTTGGCAGATGGTAATATTTTAAGCCCTAAGTTGACGGCCGAGTGACGTGCAGGGTGCTTGCCTTCTTTTGCCCATCTGTTGCGTTGATGATGAAAGGAGTTCCCAGACTCCCACACTCGCACTATACTCAATGTCATCCTTCAACACGTGTGCTTCTTCCAGGAAGGGCAGTACCATTTGATAGCTCCACAGAGGAACACTAGGACTGTGCTGGTTGTACCATACAGTAGGACTGCTTATGCATGCGTCAGCAAGGCCCTCGTCCAATGGATGCCTTCATTTGCAAGCAAAATTAGAAGACCAGTGCATTCCACTGCCAGAAATGACACAGCTCTTTAATTGGGAAAGGGGCCAGGGATCCATGGGACAGGACCTTCACTGAGACAGAAAGAGAAGGTGTTGAAAAAGGTGAGAAGCACTAGTCGCAGAAAGGTGTGGGATGAGAGATGGGGGTTATAAAAAAGTAGCACTAGAATATTCCCAGAAGTTTACTGGAAAATCTATCAGCAGTTGGCCTGGAGAGCATCCCTAGCACACTTCTCAAAAAGGAGTGAGTGGTACAAGCAAGGGGACAAGGACAGTGAGTGAGAGAGATAAAGAGGTTGGGTAAAGTGCTGGGGCAGACACAGGGAGTTATATGTGGTGCAGAGTGGGATGTGAACTGTGGAAAAGAAACTTCTTTGAAAGTTATCTATGAGATTGGAGCACTGACATTTCACCTTTTGTCACACACACTAGTAAGACATATAGCTTTGGGCCTTGATAATCTATGCTCTGGGAAGAGTCAGCACAGAAAATACCTCTTGTCAGATATCCAAATGGAAGACTGAAAGCCATTTAAAATCGCAGACAAACTCACACAATGAGAAAAGAACGGCCGACTGAGAGTGAGTTTGCTGCTTATTAGACATGCTTTGCAACAAGTATCTGAAATCCTCTTTCTACTGAAAACGCAGAGGGAGGTCTGAAGTTTGTTCACCGGATGTTTGTTTTTTCTGGCTCTCTCCTCTTAGTAAATGGATATTTGCAAACATGGTGGGGAGGTTTTGAGGGTAAAGATGGATGCAAGATATATTAACGCAGCTGCCTCATGATTTAATTCTGTTTGTGCAGTTGGAAAGCACTGTGCAGTGGGAATAAGAACCACTGGGTGCATTTTCTCTACATATCATCATTTATCTTTGTCTCTGTCATCATCAACTGCCCGTAATTATTTGGGATTGCTGCCTTCAGTGCTTGGGTTACATAAAAATGCGTGATGTTACTGTGCTGCCATAAATTTGCAGCCTTCACCCATTGCTTTATTGAATTGGCACTGTCTGGTAGTAGCAAAATTACTGAAATGGCCTCAATCCTTTCACGCTGTACATTCATTAACATGGTTTTGCATGAGTTTAAGTGTGTGATGCTGTTTTTTTAAGACTTATGTGCATACCCATAATACAATGAAGGGCCATAAAAGGCCACGAGACCGAAGAGGGTGTGTTTATGTGAGAGTAAGTGGCTTTTATCTTTGGTGATGCTGTGGTGTATTTTTAGCCCATCTAGATAAAGAGCGCCTGTTCAGACCCTGTCACCTCAATTAGCCGCCCAATAGGTGGAGTAATTCAATCAGGAGAGTCTAGAGCACCCTCCCAGAGGCATCCTGCTCAGTCCAGCCAGACTCACCACGCTGACAAGCGGCTCTCTGAGGCAAGGACCACTGCTCACACAGGTAAGCTACTAACATGCAGCCACAAGCTTCACTGCACCTTTCCATTCTCTATCAAGACTAACCCAACCAGAGGAAAACCACTGTTATAATCCTCACTTTCATTTAAACATAGAAAAGCTACATGCAAACCTGGATCCAAAAGATGTAACATTGCCAATAACTGGCTGAAATATGAGCAAGTTCCTGGAATGAAGCTGTGATTCCCTCTTTTTCCTGCAAGGCCTTTACACACACGCACACTCGCTAATGTTATTACATATTCATGCATTATATGGGATGTAAAACTCTTACTCTAAGTATCAGAGGATCTGGACTGCTAAAGAGAAAGTTTTCTGCCTTCCATTGAAGCACTTTGAGATTTAATAAAGACATAAAACCAGCAAAAGCCAAACAATTTACTTTGTTATTGCTTAGACTTCCAGCAAAGTCTAATAGTTCTTTCCTTCCTCAGCCTGACTTCATTCTTTCATAAGGTCAAACTGTATGTGGTATGCACTGAATGTCAGCTTCTTTGTTGACTGTCAGACAATGTCAGGTTAAGTGCATTGTATAAAATGCAAGCAGCGGGGATGGGGAGGGGGTTCTTGACTTGTGTGTTAACATTTGTAATTAAAAGAAAGTAAAACGAAAATTGATTTATTACACATCTGGACTAGGCAGGGTAATGGCTACGAAATGTATCCTATGTAAGTATGAGGAGTAACCTGGTGCTATACTGTTAACAGGCTGCCAGGGGCTTTTTATGAAACGTTACCATGTATATGAAAATGCCTGACATTTATAGAGCCACGCTGGGTGGTCAGATTCCTCCCACCATCCACTCTGTGCATATAAATTGAGAAGAAGAATGGATGGGTGTGTGTGGCTGCGGTTTGGGGTGTGAGTCTTAATCTCAGCGGAGATCCTTCCACCTGTCTTTCTAGTGCTCTTTTCACTCTAGCTTCTAAGAGCATTTAGCATCCTGTGCAAGACTGCACTACACTCTCGGCTGGTGGGTGTGTGTGTGTGTGTGTGTGTGTGTGTGTGAAGTGGGTTATGCCTGTGGTAGCAGGGCTGCTAAACTTAGGCAGAGATAGTGAGAGGGTATGAGATTAGGAGCATGCTTGGTGGCCTTAAAGGGCTGACAGAAAGGTCTCAAGGTCAGTAAAAATGTCAGAAGAGTGTTCAGTTGTTCATAAAAAAGGGTGATGTTATTGCAGGGGTTGATTGTAGGGTCTGGTACTACATGACATTACATTACATAATCTGCCATTATATTTGGCAGATGCTTTATCCAAAGTGACTTACAATGTGAGGAAACATTCAAGTTTCAGACAAACATAATTGAACATGCGGCAAATAAAACGTTACTTAACTGCGACAAAAACGATGAGACCTAACCTCTAGGTCACCATTCCTTATTGGGTAAAGGTGAAACGAGACCTGACTCTATTCTCTGTAAAGTCCATCTAGTCCCTTTACTGCAGACATGCCAACTCCAAATCTAAAACCACTTTATAGTTGGGGATCAAAGACAGAATGTCATTTCATCCTACCAACAGCTGCATAACTTTACAAAATAGTTTGTGGTGATGCTAGTGATCTGGTTAATCTGTTTTATTTCAGGAACTAGCTATATTTAAGCTGGCAGGATAAGACAGATACAAGCAGAACCTGTAGACAGAAAGGGTGGGGGGGGGGACTGTGGTGATATTTTGTCATGACAAAGTAGTAGCGTTTAATGGTCGCCACACCAGACAGGCAGTAGACAGTTGATGCAAAACAAATGGCTGGGATATTGAGTGCCTGTGCATTTTTGCCATGTGCTTAGGGCCTCAGTAACTCAATCCCCAGGACCTCAGTGTGTGGGAGGGCAAGTAAAGAGAGATGGGAATGAGGCGGAAGAAGGAAATATGGCCAAATGACAAGCAAGCTATTCTGATAAAAGAGGGGAGACAGAGTGTGAAACAAACGGGTGGAAAAAAGAGCCATATCTTTCCAGTTGAAGGAGGAGAGAGAGAGAGAGAGAGAGCTTGGATGAGCGAGAGAGCAAAAAAGAGCAAAGACAAACAGGAAGGAGTGAGAAAAAAAACTGTGGGGGGGCAGCGAGAGAGCGAGAGCCTGTGTAAATGAGAGAAGAGAGAGAATTTAGAGAGGGAATTTAAGCAAGAAAGCATGCTTCTCCCAGTTTCCAGCATTTGCTGCCTTATATGGTCAAACTGTGGAAGAGGATTTTGTGAAGTACAGCCTTGGCAGCGCAGGGCTTCAGTCAGGCTCGCTCAGTGAGAGGAGTGGGACAGCCGTGTGCAGGACACACACACCAGACAGCGCAGAGGCAGCAGGGCACACAGCAGGACAGGCAGGACAGCTGGCACTCGGCAAGACGTGGTACTGCTCCACAGGGCTCATGGGAGGGATAAGCAGAGGGGCTTAACAGGGCCAGGACTGAGACAGCTGCAGCCGTGAGTAGTCATTATACCAGCATGCCAGCATTCACCTTTCTCCATCATTCAGCAGGAATCACGCTCTGTGTCACTCTCTGTCACTGCCTGCCAAAAACAGATCCATCAGATTAAGCTTTAAAACATCTTAACAGCTATTTTCACAGGCCTTTATGTAGAATCACATGGTTTCCACGAGTTTCACAGTGACAACTTTATAACAGTAATAATTACAAAACAAATGCCTCCGGCCACATTTTGTTCAGTTCCATTAGGAGAAGCACCTAAGGAAGACTTCATATAAGGACTGACCAGTCAAACCATTAATTAAATGATAGTCACAAATAATACTGGGCTGCCATAAGGGTTTTTTAAACGTTACTCATAAACAGCCATTAAATTACTATTCATTAATTTTACTTGTATGACCTAGTGTTTTTTTCTGCACGCCCATTAAGTGCTAATGCCCAGACTAATATATTTTTGGTACAATTTTCTTCTGCCTAAAACAGTGTATGTAACACAGTATATGTACTAAAATAGGATATGTACTGCCACATACATGAAATGTTATCCATGGATTTAGTTTGAAAAAGCATTATGGAGTGGGCTGCATGGGCAATTTACATTATGAGCAATATCAGGTCTGTATGGAGGTATAATAAAACAGGTAAACCAAAGCGGACATGCATTTTTTCCAGTGAGTATTAGATTTACACACATGCACGCATGCAGTGTTGTCCTCGTGGACAGAGGGGGGATGGTTACTATGGTGTGACACTGTGAGTTCAGGAATGCCGTCCAGTTTTATCCTGCTGTACTGCTGCCCTGCATTAAGGGATAGAAAAAGTAGGATCGACTGATGACCAGACAGTTAAATATGGTAGATTGGTATGCTGAAACTATACTTACCTAACAGTCTGGCATTCCTTGCATACTTGATTGTCTGATTCTACAAATCTGACACTGAGGGATGGAGAGAGACAGCATGTGCTGAACTGTTTGCTTCCCTAGCAGCATTACGTAACAAACACAAATGAGAGCTCTAATTCCATCCAAAACATTCTTAACTTCTCTAATGATTCCGGCACATGCAGGGCACACTCCGTCAAACGCTTGTCTCACACATCACCTTTTTTGGGCAGGAGGAGCGGACAGGAGGAAGGATGACAGAGCGCTATGACTGCCATTACTGTAAGGAGTCCCTGTTTGGGAAGAAGTATGTCCTGCGCGAAGAGAACCCCTACTGTGTGAAGTGCTACGAGAGCCTGTACTCCAACACCTGTGAGGAGTGCAAGAAGCCAATTGGCTGCAACAGCAGGGTAAATGAATGCCTATCAGTTTTAGACATTATGTACATAAATCACTGATTTTCTTTTTTTTTAATAAGTTGGTGTACAAATTGTTTACAAATTAGAAATATATCATTTTTGTTTTGGTGCTGTCACAAAAAAAAATCTAATTTACATTTACCTTTTGACCTTACAGCATTTTGGCCACCTATTTCATCTTGAGGTGATACAGAGTGTTTCAGCCTTTTCTGCTTTTAGAGTTAGGCATCATCCAATCAGTGTAAAAATTCAGTTCAGTTAGTTTTGACATGACACTAGCAGTATATAGACTGCCCTAGTCTAAACAAACATACGTATACATGAATATTACACAGTCATAAATAGGTTGACTGTTAAAATGCATTACTAAAAATAAAAAACTAAAAAAATATACAGGGTGGGCCATTTATATGGATACACCTTAATAAAATGGGAATGGTTGGTGATATTAACTTCCTGTT
>JBBPDB010000002.1:11072756-11096151 GCA_037974465.1 Brachypetersius altus
CCACAAACAGGAAGTTAATATCACCAACCATTCCCATTTTATTAAGGTGTATCCATATAAATGGCCCACCCTGTAGTGTCAGTAAACAGAGCTACATAAACATACTCCCTAGTTACATACTCATATAAAACACTTCAAAGTCAAGTGACAGATTTGAGAGCTGGTTGCTCATCAAATTGTGTGAACAAAGTCAAGCAAAATCCCACTACATAAAACGTATGATGGGCCCTCAGTGGAACAATGACATTTGTCTAAATTAGAAGTTCACAAATAACAATAAACTAGATTAATCTATTACAGACCACAACAATGGTATTCTCTATATAATATAATTATTTTTCCATATATTGACTTTTAAATGTCTTTGCTATGTTATTACAGTCTACTCTGAAGCACTTTGTGCTGTTTTTTGTAAATGGATACCCTATAAATAACCACTGGTATTATTATTATTACTATTGCCACCTTTTTGACATACCCTTTCAGATCATAATGTTTGTAATTATGATTCAGATCATAATTTTGATATCCTCACCCTCTTCAAGGATGATGTTTATCCCCTTCTTATTGCCATAGGACTTGTCATACAAAGACCGCCACTGGCATGAGGACTGTTTCCACTGCTTCCAGTGCAAGCGCTCACTGGTGGACAAACCCTTCTCCACTAAGGATGAGCAGCTGCTGTGCACTGAGTGCTATTCCAACGAGTACTCCTCCAAGTGCCACGAGTGCAAGAAGACCATCATGCCTGGTGAGAGACAGTTCAGTGTGGGAGTCAAGCAGATATTTAGCCAACAATCTAGCTTTACTTTTATTAAAATGCCTTTTCACATAATGGAGGCACTCTCCTTCAAAGAGAAAGCAATTCGTCCCCCACCGCAGCCTCAACAGAGAAGACGAAGAGCAACTTTCCAGACTGGGCAAACAGCCTAGGACTTATGGAGAGCAGATACTATTTCAGTGTAGAACTATAATATCACATTAACATAACACTCTACACCTTTTGTTCCTTTCACCATTGGAAATATGTCAGGTTACAGGTTACCTTGACTGATGCATCACCCTGCCCTTACTCAGCCCCCATCAAAATATACAAAAACTGTAGCTATCCTGATTATATAATGTGGGCTATTACTAACAAATGTGAACATAAAAAGCATTTGATGAATGTGCATAGCAGAAAGGCATGCAAGTTATTATTTTACAAAAATCCTTCGTATGCGGTTTTCACGTAGAGTGAAACGACAGAAATGTAAATAAAATAATTCCCCTTACTCTTTACATTCATCCTCTAGTATTTAACATCTTGGTTTCCACTTGGGTTTTTCTGTACAGCAGCGTTCATAAAGCAGGCAGACTGCATATTATAAAGATAAGAACTGTCTCTGGTATGCAAAACTAAGCCAGTTTCTCACCGTCTTGCAAGACGCACTCCCCTTTCAGAGTGAATAATCTGTTCTGCTACAGGAAAGATCTCAGAATCAAACTAGACGCTTCATAAAACAATGCAGCTGTCTGTCCTCCCTGTATTTACACAACAGGACTGAGATTTTCTTTAAAAGTTTTCACTTTGAATAGAAGAGATCTGGTTTAAGTTCTGCATTAAAAAAACAAAACATTTTATCACTATAGGTTTAAACTAATCTGACCATGGATCACATGAAGAAAGGGCTTTGCCAAGTCTCAAATAGTGTGATCTAAGGCAATGCATAGCTTAGACTATTTGCAGGAAATGTGCATGCTAATTATAGCATGCTAATGATCCCCTCCCACTTCAAAAACTTTTTGTGCATCTCTTTGACTTGTTTGGACAGGCTCTAGGAAGATGGAGCATAAGGGCAACAGCTGGCATGAGACATGCTTCACCTGTAAGCGCTGCCAGCAGCCCATTGGCACCAAGAGCTTCATACCCAAGGACAACAATAACTACTGTGTGCCCTGCTATGAGAAGCAGTTCGCTATGCAGTGCGTGCACTGCAAGAAGGTATTGTTATTTTTAAGTACTTATTTCATACTCTGGAGTCCAACACCCATTCTTCCAGGAAACACATCAAAACAGCTTTAGGGAAGAAAGCATAACACTATTACACACGAGCTGACAATAGGTTGGAATTTCTGTGCGAGAGAAGATGGCATTAATAGCTCTCAGAGAATCTCAAGAATGCACAATGAAGCACTGTGTGGGTATTCATGTTTTATTTCTCCTCCTCCTCCTTCCAGCCCATCACCACTGGAGGAGTGACCTACCATGACCAGCCATGGCATAAGGACTGCTTCCTGTGCACTGGCTGCAAGCAGCAGCTCTCCGGCCAGCGCTTTACATCCCGGGATGAATTTGCTTACTGTCTTAACTGCTTCTGCAACCTGTATGCCAAGAAGTGTGCCTCCTGCACCAGCCCCATTAGCGGTACACACACATTTTCATCTAAAACCTCGCTATCCAGAAAACCAAGACAATGTCACTTGATCAGTTTAGCTATTCAACGTTGATGTGGCATTTAAATTATGCAGTTCTTTAAACTTAAAGTGTAATGTGTCCATTTGTCATCCATGAACATACCACAGCACAGTTCTCTGCATTTAGCCCCTTTAACAACTACATCAGCTCACAACATGGCAGTGTGTCATACCTGCGTTATACGAGTGGCCACATACAAAAAATCTGAATTGCTTTGTCTAGCTATAAGCTCTGGATTTTTACAGTTCCACCTACTAGCTGGAGCTCTCCTAAATCACGTCACCACAGCACTAGGTGGGATCCGAGTCCCGTGAAGCACCGCTACATCTTCTCAACCTGCCACTAAATGCTAATAAAGTAATGTATAGGCCACAGACAAAGTAGGATTGTTCAGTTAGCCAGGCTCAAAGCCAGCTCTACCCAGAATTAAGAGACGTTTGTTTGGCAATCCAGCTAAATTGTGAAATCTAATCTTGTGAAACTCCTGCCTATGATAGTCATCACTTGCTCCAGGAGATCTACCTTCTTGCAGAATCCAGTCCAAATCTAAATCTCCAGAATGAATAATGCGGACAGATGATCACACATATTCAGTCAAGGTTGCAAGTAAACTTTTCAGGGAGGTAGATCTCCAAGAGCTCCAGCAGCTGCAGCTTTTAAAGTTCTCAGTAAGCAGGATAAGGTAATCCCAAAGGGATAAATGTCCCAAAAGAAGGTCCTTTTGCTCATCCTGTATTGGACAGACTCGGCCGTCTGTTATCTTGTGTCTTTAACTCTTACCTGTGGTTTGTAGGTCTTGGAGGAAGCAAATACATCTCCTTTGAGGAGCGCCAATGGCACAACGACTGTTTCAACTGCAAGAAGTGCTCCGTGTCTCTCGTGGGCCGAGGCTTTTTGACCGAGAGAGACGACATCCTGTGCCCCGAGTGCGGAAAAGACATCTGAGACAGAGAAAATCATAGCTACAACAGCAAAAGGCAGAACAAGCAGTGCGGGCATACGAACCCATACGAATCCTGATCATAAAAAAAGATATTAACACCAGCAATTCCATTGATGCACACTTAGGAGCAGGCAAATAAATGTACTTCCTATCCATTAACAGCTTCAGTAGTTGGTGAAATAATTGCCACTGATATTTTTGCCATTAGTATTTTTTATGTAGCATGAGCAATAAAAGCTTCATGATGAAACTGATACACTTAGAAAAGAACAGCAAAAAATAATGTTAGAAAAAAAATTAGACAGTTAAGATGTATATTAATAAGTTAATCTAGTTAATGATCCTGACTTTTGTGATTTTTCTCTGATTTGATAGTGAGCATTTATACACGCAGCCCTTGCTTCCTGTTCATCAGAGGTTTTATTGTGGCCTAACACATTTCTAACAGAGCAAGCACAAAGATTGTCTGGCATTTTATTTGTGAAGACTTCTCAAGAATGCTCATATGTAACCAAGAATACAAATAAATATTTGAAAAAAAGTTCTTTTCTCCTGTTGAATCCAAAAACACTTGCCACACTAAAATCGCAAACTAGTGATATTTCAATAAAACACAGAAAAACAGCACCACCTAGTGTGCAACAAAGTTACTGCAACCAAAAACGTTGAATGGTTACCTGGACATCTATTCAGGAAATAAACCCAAACAGTACAATGAAATAAAGTACTCGAAATGAAAATTCCAAGTTTAATTCCACTCATGAATTATGTCTATAAGGATATAAGGATACATGTAAATGTTACTCCACAGTAGGGCCAAACCATGTGGACAAAATATTAGTGTTCCAATTCCACCACTACATATTGCAGCAGCAAAATTAAAGGACATGCATCATCAATTAAAAAGGCTTGAAGTATGTAAACATTGTTAAAGTTTCAAAATTAATGTTCACTCCCTTATCCATTCAGTTCATAAATGGAAACTACATCGATTTCAAATCCTACTTTTAGTGACATTACAGTAACATATATTTCCGTATTGTCATGGAAAAATGGAATAGAAGGGAAATGTAGAAAATGGGCCCTTAAATGGTTAAAGACTGGCCAAAACAATTTTATTTTTGATGGATTACATAAATACTTTTTCATAAAAGGCTGAGTAATTTCACTATTGACAAAAAAACCCCAAAAAAACGGGTATAGCAGAACTGCTTGCAGGCATGGACAGACATTCCACTATAAAATGCCTGATTAGAATTGAAAACAGAAACAAATCTTCAGGTGTTAAAATGTCCAACTTATTTCCTGTCTCTTCTGAAGGATTTAACAAAAACAATCCTTGCATGTTGAGAGGAGATGTAGCGAACACATACAGCATTCTTTATTTAAATCAAAACGACATTTTAACAGTGTTTCCAAAGAAATCCACACTCATCATTTTGTAGAACCAGGTGTAGGCATCACGTTCAAGACATGACATGGTCCTTTAACTACTACACAGTTGGCACATATATGTGAGGGTCTCAGTGGACATCCCTGGTTCTGTGGAACACAGGACACCTCCAGATTCCAGTGCAGAAGCTCATTACCCCTTTATGGCTTCTTCTGTCATTGGACACATTGCTGAGTGACACAGCTAAGGTAACTGTAGTCCTTCTTGATTAGCGATCATGGCCATGTGACATGCTGAATCTTTTTTTTCGCCTCAGGTGACTTGAGCTCCTGCTGTAAAAAGAAAAGGGCATTTATAAGAACAACATACAGTCAAATATCAAATTGAAGACTTTTTCCGAAAATCAACAAGGTATTTCAGAGAATGTGCAGATTAACTGCAGCCAAGGGATAAAACATCTCTGACTGATTATGGGTTTTAGGAAGTCGTTTTTTATGTAACCATTAATGATTTCTTTAAATAATATTAAAGGCAAGTTTTGTTGAGCTACTATTTTTCCAAAATGTTTAAGGCAAAAAATGGACAGATTCAGGATCGAAGGTACAGAGGTTATTGATTCTCACTTCCAGGCAACATTAGTCATTTCAGTATATAAACATTCAACCAACTGTCTTCTTATTTGGAGTTTCTGAACACTGTATGCATATTGTAACCTCAAAAACATCTTTTTGTACATAATTAGAAAATGTCAGATGTCTTTATTGGTATATTTTGTAAATATTTCACAATGAACAGAACAATAGAAATTGTCCAAAATGCCTTAAAATCATTTGATTTAAAATGATTTGAATATCAACAGAAGATATTCAAGATGTGTGCAATTATAGATACACACGTTCAGGCAATATACCCAATAACAACTTACCTCCAACACTGAATACCTTAACAACATCCTAGCAACCACATAGAAACCATGTCAACAACCTGGCAGTGTCCTTGAAACAACTTAGCAAACACATGGAAGACTACAGCAACTACACCGCAATCAAACACCTGGAATAACACAGCAACCCACAAGCAGTACTTCAGCAACCACCTGGGATAATGTAGCAATGACCTTACAATACCTAAGCAACCACATAGCATACCATAGCAACAGCCTAATAACATCATAGGCCTCGTTTACACTGCAGGTCTTGATGCTCAATTCTGATTTGTTGCCTATATCCGATTTTCTGTTTACACGTTTTTTAAATTGTGACCCATATCCGATGTTTACACTTGCTATAGCAAAGGGGGGTTGTTACACCACACAATAGCCAAGATGGACTAACGCGAAATATGCTTAATGCTGGCTCTGCGATATGCAAAATTCGCCAAATAACACCATTATTTTGAGGCGGAGAAGGAGGAAAAGAGCGCTTATTTCAGCCTGTACATATGCTTCAGTTATAATGGCCTCGACCATTCAGAGGAAGGTCTGGATGCGTGACAGATCTCAGGATTGGTGGGAGAATACTGGCAGGCTTTAGCGAGGAGCAGTGATTTTAGAATAAGCTAGCCAACTTTCGATTTGCTGAGTCAACGTTTGTCCGCATTCCTCTCTTACAACGACACAACATTTCGCCGGGCCATCCCTTTGCAGACGCGCCTCAGGGGGGTTGCTCTGTGGTGGCTTGCAACAGGTGTGGGCTATCGCACATTGGCGCATCTGTTTGGGATCAGCAGTGCATCAGTGTGCCTGATAGTGACTTAATGTTAATGACGTACAGAACGCAATGCCTAGGAAAATCCGACCTGCCTTTTTACATGACAGTCGCATCGGCACACATTTGGGTCACATTTAACTGACAGTGTAAACAAGGCCATAGTAACAACTTGGCATGGCGCCCACAGTCACTTCGGATATACTGATAACGACTTATCAAAATCTTAACAACCGCCCAGCAACACCCTAGCAACTACCAGGAGACACCATAACTCCTTCCATGGGTAATACAGCTACCTAGGAACCACCTGGGATATCACAGCAACCAAATGGCAACACCTCAGCAAACACCCAATATACCCAATATACCTAAGCAGTCCGAGAGATCAACAAAACAAAACAAAAATAAAACAATCAACCAATCAAAAAATGGAAATGATAAATAAATAGAATCCTGGGCGTCACCACCATTCAATCTGAAGGGGACGTGTCCGCCTTCACATTTCAGAATTATTTGTTTTGTTTGGACCCCCCACATTTAAATTAAAATGTTCACCCAGCACTGCTGAATCTTGAATCTTAAATCTTTCGTGAAACAATCCATTCCACTTAATCGATAGGAGAATACACATATCACTGAAAATCAGGGTTTACCTCCATGCAAGTGAATCGTCGGTGCAAACCCTGCCCCCCACCCCAAACTGGAATATCCAAACTTATACCATATGTATTTATGACCCTACATAAAGTTTATTTAAGCAACAAACAGAATAAAGGCATTTGCAGCTCATAAAAAACAATATGTACAAAAAATCTCTTTGCTTCATTGAAATGACATGCTTGTAAGTTGCAAGCATATGAAATAGCAAGCGTCACAGAGCAATGTAGGCTGATCATGTGCATCACCCTGCTTTTTTTTGTAATATTGGCTTCTAACAACATGGTAGAGAAAATCTTTACACAAGTAAATCTGGAACATCCTGTTTGTAAAACAGACCAGCGATATCTGTGCACTGATACAGAAATCATATGTATTCTACAGACAGCCTTATCGCAGCAGTGATCCTTTCACCCTCAATAGCTGCTTGCAAAATCAACACTGTTCTTGAATCGAATCACACTGAGCAACAAATTCAGATTGACACAAATTTTAAGCAGGTCTAATTTGGAAGAGTAAAGATGCACAAAATTCATGCAGAAGACTTTATAACAACATTAACAAGTGATGAAAGACAAAGGGCTGGTCTGTATTTTTGTCGGTACTCACAGGGTTTTCAGGCACTCCATCATTTGGTGCTCCACGCTTTAGCTTCGTGTTTGTATTGCTGGAGTTTCCTGATGGCACAGAAGAATTCAGGCTGCCGTTGCCTGTTGGACTCCTGGTACTACCTGAGGCTGATGCTGGAGCCCGATTGGAAGACGCAGCGGATGACAACTGAGAACAATTTGTGGAGGACCCTGATAGCTTGCGTATGGGGTTGGTGAGGTTGATGCTAGAAGGTGGGGGCTTTAAGCGATCTGTAACTGCAGGTCCTGGTGAATCACCGGCCCTTTTCAGCTTAACACTGCCCGTGCTGGAAGAGCTTCCATCAAATACGATCAGAGGTCTCTTCCTGCCATTATCTGTGGCTGAACTGTAACAACAAAAAAAACAAAAAGAGGACACAATTATTAGAGAACAAATGGTTTCCATTCTATGAGAGTTTAAAAGTATCAAGAAACAAGACGGCTGTATCTGTATGCGTCACCTGTGTGCACTATTGGAGCCCTGGCGTGCTTTTGTCTTCTCCATTCGTTTCCCCCATCTATTACTGGGGAGTTCTCGCTGCGGTCGAGGGATCACGTGATGAATATACAAGTCTGTGAGTTGTTCATGATCTTGATTATCTTCTGTGTTTATCTTCCTCTGGAAAAGTGAATTAAGAAGTTGTTAACTCATCTAACACCTCTTGAAGCTTTGTTATACCTATAACTACCTCTTCCTCTAGAGGGACATTCCTCTTTGCCTTGTGAAAACGAGCTCAAGATAAGGGTGGGTGATACAGATAAAATGTAACAATATAGCATGTACATCATATTCTTGAATACATTTTCACAATATACACATCAGATATGTCAATTCATCAAGGGTGAATAAGGTGTCAGGGGAATTTTTTTTCTTGTAGTCATTCATGCCACATAACCACTAAAACATAAGTTTTTAACAAGGTTTATTTTTTTTAACAAAATGACAGGGACAACATTCAACTCATGAGTGATCCCTGTCAATGTATATCTACTCTAATTAGCAGCCTTCTACAAATATGTACTAAAATGTACTGTATTTTCTGTCTTTATTTACTTTAGTATCTTTGTTGATGAAACACAGCAGCTGAATAGTGACTAATCAGCAAAAACAAATGCTGCACATTTCAGTCAAAGTGTAATGTTGCAGTAGATCCTGTATCTCTCTCTGGAATATAATGCCAGCTCTGTTTTTCTAATAATATATCCTAATAATTCTAATAATATCTTCAGGTGAAAGATATTCACCTGAAGAGGGTATAGGTGAAATTTATAGGGAAAAAAATCCAAATCCAACTTTACCACACTGGTACTACTTGTGTAGCGTGACAATTTTATCAATGGTTGAGGTACACACAAGTTGAGGTACACCCCTGATACCAACTACACGCTCCTAATGGCCCCTGTACACCCCCGATGTCTCTGTACACCCCTGTAGCCCCCCGTATACTCCCGATATTGTTGTACACCCCTGCTGCAGGGTTCTGACAGTAAACACTGGTTCAGTTCTGCAGATCCCTCCCGGCTTCTGTTTAACTTGAAAGCGTGTCTGCTGGTCTCACCTCGTGTAACATGAGTTTAATGAATTCTGCAGACAGAAGCTCTGGGTGGAGTAGGAGGTCCGGTTCAGCCTCGTTTCCCTCAGATTGTCTCATCTTCCCGTCCCGACTAGCACTGTAGGCAGCCATCTTTCTCTCTCCCACCGCCCACAGTACCCGGAAGTCGGACTTTAATTTTTCGAACTCAGACTGGCTTGGATAAAAGTCCTCACTACCTATAAGTGGCCCCTTATAGCCCCGTGTGTGAACTCAACACAGCATAGCACAGCATACAGTGTGGGCAGTGTGAAATAATTTCTCTGAATTTAACCAATTCACCAAGTGCAGCAGTGGGCAGTCAGGAACACAGGACCCCAGGGAGCCATGTGTCTGTACATTGCTCAAGGGTATCTCAGTGAGTCCTGGGATTCGAACCAGCAGCTGCCTCAAAAATATTGTCATGTCTATATATATATTACATTTTTGACAAATTTTGTATACATACATTTATATAATTTTCGACAAAACCTTTAGGATCCAAAAAGGACTGAAAAATTCCACAGATTAAAAAATATAGTCGAAATGGAAAGAAAGTATTTTTATGTGGTTTGATGCTAAATGCTTGACTGTAGAGATTTTCTTCATGATGGTGGTGATAGGGCCCTCGGATTGTGAGGTCTACAAAATTCCGTCTCAAAAATAAAACAAAACAATGTCTCAGACCTCAAAAATGAAAACCTTGCACCTTATTATTTTACTATTTATTTTAGTACAGGAATGATTTTACTTTCTTCCTACTTCGTGATAAGTGCTTTGTTGGGCTCCGAGTACCCACGACCCCAGTAAAGAAAATCAGTCAAATGAGAGTAGTGTTAAGTGTTCTTTTGTACTAGTGCAAACTTGAGTTTCATTACTGCTATTGATGCCCCATTGCTATCTATATATGGCAATAAACTTGAAACTTGAGCTTTAACAAGGCTATCAAAATCAATACAGCGATTTGAACTTCTTCACATATACTGCGAAGACAAAGTGCTGAGACAATTTTTCTTACTAGTACAAATATCATTCATGCAGTTTATGTTTCAAAGTTTGAATTTATTGGGAATAATACAGCAAAAGCAGCAGTTCTGAAAGTCAGTTAGGAGGGCAATCATAGGTAGTACAGACATTCAGTGAGTCACATAAAACTTGACATACAAATATGTTATTTCAAAGCTTACATTTTTAGTAACTTCTCCACCAAATGCTTTAATTAAAGTAATGCAGTGTGAAACCTACAGTCCCAACAGTTTTGTCCTGAACAACACATGCACAATGATAAACCATAAGCAGAGATTTGACCCGTGATGTAAATGACTGGTAGTCACTATGAATAGATTGTCATTGTCATAATCAATAAAATCTGCTATTTGTTTAAGGGCAGCTGTGTTTTGCCTTTAGAGGGAAAAAGATTAAATAAGAAAAATTGAAAAATAGAATAATTGAAATTGAAAAATACAATCTTTTGTTGCTCTGTAACACTATATTATCACCAAAATGATCTGTTATTTAATTTCACACAATATGATTCGCTGTTAATTAGCATTACACAGGAAACTGCTTTATTTGATTGAACAGATTTAAAACAAAACATAAGACCCAGTTTAGAAACATTTGCCTGTATTGCTTAGGTGAACAATGAGAAATATGAAGATGTGAAACATTTGTTGTGGTTTTGTTTGCAAACTGCTTTACCACAAACATGCCTTTTTTTTGTAGCAAGTATTTCAAATTCACAATCTGTTTTAAATGCGAGGCTAATATGCCCTGACAAATTACTGCGAAGAACAAGAAAGACAAATGACTGGCAGCTGGGTTGATCTGATGAATAAAGTATTACTCTTTTGAAGGTTGGTGGTATTCTTAGTCCAAACCCTAAACTGAAGACTGGGTTTCACTGCTACAAACATAAATATTGCTGGGTCTAATGCGTCTGCGACTTCGACCAGGAACCTTGGGAAAGAACCTGCAGGTCTTGGGCATGAAGTCCAAACAGGCCTCCCGAAACTTGCGGATCCTCCAGCAATAGATGACAGGGTTGAAGACAGCTTTCAGATAACTTAGCCACAGAGCTCCTACACTGACAGGATAAAAGGCCGGGCTAAAGTAGAACTGGCGGCTGAAGACTGTCAGCAGGCTCACCACTGTGTGAGGCAGCCAGCACACGGAGAAGCCGATGAAGAGGATGAGGATAGTGGTGAAGGCCCTGGTCTTGAAGCTCATGTCCACGTTAACTTGCGGGGGGCGCTGCAGACCTGTTAGGCCCAGCTTGCTGACATGGTTGAGCCCAACGCTGCTTTCAGTGGCATGATTGTGGATGCGCAACGCATTCCTCCGCACTGTGTTCAGAATACACAGGTAGGAGTACAACATGACACTAAATGGCACAAAGAAAACAGCCACAGCTAACAGCACAGTGTAGCCCCGGTCTGCCAGTGAGTCACTGTACCCCAGGATGCACTGAGGTGCCCGTTCTGCCATCCCAGCTGTCCTCCAGCCCACCACAGAAGGGAGGGACACACAGAAGGACAGCGCCCATGATGCTCCGATTAGGATTTTGGCCCGGTGTGGCGTCAGTTTGTCCTGCCTCTGCACAATGATCAGGAAGCGATCCACGCTGATGATAAGCAGGATAGACACACCTTCCAGGACAAAAAGCCAGTAAAACATGACAGACGCTCGACAGAATCCTGTGCCAAAACTCCAGTCCGTTGTTGCCACAGTGACAGCGGTGAAAGGCATACACAGCAGTGACAGCATGATGTCTGAGAAGGCCAGCGTGGCCAGAAGCAGATTGATAGCCGATCGCATAGCTGGTTTCTGATAGACAATCAGGCACACAATGGCGTTACCCAGGAAACCGATAGTGATCATGAAGATCATGATGGCGGCCAGTGCCACTCTGAGCATGGCGGGCATGAGCGCAGTCTCAGCATCCTGCAGCTCAGCCTCCATCGGCTCCAGCAGACCACATCCTTCCGAAGAGGTAGCATTACACACGGACATGGTAGCAGGGTCCACTCAAAGCAAATTTAGTCCATGACTCAAGAATCAGCTCGACTCCTTCACCATGGTCACCTCTTAGTACCCTTTGTCACTCTCTAAAGAATTAACCTAAAACAACAGAGAATGAATACTGTTATAAGTGCCCATTGTTTTTGGTGCCCATTTCTAACACTAGAAGTCAACAGTCACCCACATCTTATCTGTAAATACAGCCCCAAAACTTCCCATAACAAACTAAAACCTCATCCAGGTGGTTTCAGTAATATATTCTGGGACACAGTATGACTTACTGTGAGTTATTAAACTGAACAAAGCTTCACAGTGTACCCAGATGCTACAGGCAGGCAATGTTAGATAATGGTGTATTTTCACAAAACACCTCAGCAGTAGGACTGATTCTAGGCTCAGTTTTAATGAAAACAGCTGTCATAAATACAGAAGAATCTGATTCATTTGATCCAGTCCTCAACCTAAATAGTATTTCCCCTATGGGTTGCCTCCTCAAGCTGCTAGACTTGGGAGAGATATAGAAATTAGGATGTAGCTGGCAGGCTAGTGTTTGCTTCCTAATATTTCGTTTAAATTAGATTTTTCAGCTTACTGTTCCTTAAAGAGAATATGGGGATAGATCTGAAATCCAGTGCATGTGTTACTAGTAGAGAATTACATCAAGCAGATATGCAGGCAGTGAGAGGCCAGTTATCGGTTAGATTTAAAAAAACATTTAAGCTTAAGTATTCTCAACATATGATCATTTTACATTTGTATCCTGTCCTCGTAATAGTTTAATATTAAAAAATAGGAGGGGGGTGAATTTTTGCACTAAACATACAAATGAATACAGCATCACTACTTCGTATTTTAGATAAAAGATGAAAGTATTCTCACCCACTGGATGCTGTAGTTGCCATGGTTACTGCAGCAGGCTGTTCCCGGTTGAGGACAGGGTCGAATGTTCGGTGCAAATGATAAATTCAACACAATTCAGTGGAGATCTTCTTTCTTAAATGCAGGATCAGCTACATCAAGCTGCATTAGACAAGAGCCTGCTGCAGACAGAAACGTCAGATGTCAGCGTACTGTTTTCCTCTTCTGTGGAACCTGATGTTCCCATAAAATGTTTCAAGGATTAATAGCAAATTAAATCAGATGTTTTAAGAAGATCTGTCTGTGTCAGCATTTCTGACTCGGTAAAAATCAAAAGGAAAAATAACTACTATAGTAGATTTACACCAATAACCATTTATAGCACTGACACTGAGGGTGGTCTGTTTTATACTCCAAAGTGCCAATTACAAAACAATTCAATAAAAGAAAGATTTAGGCTTAATTAATACATTTTGAGGACCTCCTGTAGTGAAGAAGGCAATACATGGCCGCCTTAGCAACCAGGTCATCAATTCCATGGCAACGAGAAAATCCCTTCTGCCAGAATAAGCATCCCTATGTCTCCCTCGTAGGGTAACAGTGACCTATTTTGTAAATGATTGTCTGCTGGGATTTAATTTCACTCATTTTTAACTGGCAGTGAAACCATTCATGAAATCATGGAATTACATTGTCTTCTTATAGTGAACCACAAACAATTATTTGATGAATTCTACTTTTACTGCTTTATTCTTTCTCAAACAGAGTCAGAACTCTCTGAAGAAGCTGTGTAGGGGAATATGGTAGAACACCTATGATTGCAGTGTTTTAGAATAGAAATGAGCTTTTTGCATCTATTAGGAAATGTCCAGCAACAAATGCTTACCTTTGAGCTTAACACCTGAAAATGTAGTGAAAATACACTGAATGTGTGACAGGTTTGGAAAGCTGGCCTGCAGGTTTGATGTCATTATCTGAAGGAAAGGCTGCAGGAGTTCTGAGTGTGGCTTTAAAAGTACAGAAGCCATTTGCCCTTTCAAATGATGATTGGATGAAGGGAAATGTTTGCAAGAGGGGTATTTCATGACCTAACCGACCACTCAGAGCCCTGAAAGCCCCTCCTGCAGTGATTACTAAAACTCAAGAGCTCTCATGCAGTTCTGCAAGCCTGAGAATTAGCATAATGCATGCACACATTTAGAAATCAGCAAGACTGATATGTATTACCCTACTAAACATGCTCACACGCACAGAAGATACTCTGTTGCATATATTTATTACCCAATGCACAAATAATAGCTTCAACTGAAATATGTATGTTTCAAAAGGAAGATAACATTGTACATATTGAACGTTTTATGAAAGAAATATTGCACTAGGGGTGACACCACAGCTGGCTGCAAAACTGACTGGTCACTGAAAGAAGCTTCTTTGTGATCAGACCAGATGGGCAAGCCTTCACTTCCTATGCACATCAGTGAGACTTGGGCATTCATAACCTGGTCATCAGTTCACTATTTGTCCTTCATTGGTACGCTTTTGGTCGATACTAACAAATGCATACCGGGAGCACCTCACAAGACTTGCTGTTTTGGACAAGCTCTGACCCAGTCACCCATCCGTTTCAATTTGGTTCTTGTCAAAATCAAGGTCAATTAGATTTATTTGCTTTTTGAAATCTGAAAGGAAACTGTTGAGAGAATTCAAAACCCACATTATACATTGTACTTTAAGATATTTTTTATTCATCAGCTGCTTTTATACTAATACTGTACTGTTTGTACTGTTTTCTGCTGCCAATAATATATACATGTGTATGTTCTGGGATATGATGGCCAGCTTAGGGATGTATATAAGAATACTAGAAGAATGACATTACCTGTGTCATTTTCATTTAACACACCATGTCTCAATGACTGCTTGTGTGTGTGCACTTTATTTATTGGATATCATGACATTTCAATGTAATGTAATATAATTAAACACTTGTTGAGTCATGGGTTTGTGTTCAATAAAAATGGCAATAGCAACATTGCACTTCTGGTCTCTAGCTTTTGTTTTATATAACACAGTGGGTAACACCTCTGCTCTTTACCCAGAAGGTCTGATTCCCCAGCCAGGGAAGTGCACTATCCTGTGCCAGTCTGCATCGCTAGGAAAGACTACATTAATCACATATCTGCTGTAACACAATTAAACCAGAGGAATTTCTGGGTAAAAGCATATGCCATAAATGTAATGTAGGCTAAAATTAAACTGCCAGTCAAACTCTGGATGAATAAACAAATGATCACTGCCAAAACAAAACTTTGTATCTTCAAAACGGTCATCCATGTAAACTAACTTTTTTAAAGTAATTTTTTATCACTTCATTGTAATATTTTCAAATAATGTAAAAGGTAGATAGATAACCTTTTACATTATTTGAAAATAATGTTGGGGGTTGCGGTAGCTCAGTGGGTAGGATACTTGCCTCTGGACCCCACACTCTGGAGGCCACAGGTTCGAATCCTACCTCCAGCACACCACCACTGGGTCCCTGAGCAAGACCCTTAACCCCAAGTTGCTCCAGGGAGACTGTCCCCTGTAGTTAGGGAATGGAAGTCGCCTTGGCTAAAAGCGTCTGATAAATGCCATAAATGTAAGATAAAGTAAAGCAATAAAGTAAAAATGACCAAAACAGATTTACAAGGTTTTCTTCCATCAAAACGAATTCTCAAAATCCTTGATGCATCATGTTGCCTTGATAGTCTGAACTTTTTTTATAGTGTATTCATTTTGTTCATCATCAGTGTCAGCTTATATTTTTAAGAACCACCAAGGCTCTGAGGACTTTCATAAATATATCATTGTTATACGTTTGAGCATCTAAATATTTTATCTGCACCAAAATTTTCACACATATGCTCATAGGTACTTCAAGTGAGCTACTTGAATCTTTGTCTCTTCACATAAGAGATGGATCTCTTCAAAACAAGCATGTTAATAAGATAATACAGTCTTAGCCTCTTGTGTGAAAAGATCCCTCTCTTCATTGCATTAAGGAAAATACAAATGCAGGAGAACAGGCCACTTGCAGCACATTAACCAATACTTTCAGCTCCACTATGTGTTTTTAGTCTGTTTCTCTCATTTATTTGACATGACTGCCCCTTATGTGGACATCAAATCCCATACATCACGGCAAATATTGGTCTTTGGTCACAGGATCTCTTGAAGTTGTGAGGGACTCAGAATGGAAGTAACTGTTTTTCCACAGTTTGCTTTTAACACAACATCAACTCCGTGTTATATCACCTACCAAAGTGCCCTGGCTTGTAATCCATACGGTTGCTGGTGGAAACACTGTTTGCTTAAGTAATGCTCAATGGTAGAGAGAACACATTATCGAGTTAAGCACATTGTACACTATACTGAGTCCCATATCTGCTCATACTAACCCCCTTATAGCTTTCACAGGCTTGTGCACATCTTTGATTTAGATTTAGAGACTGATTTAGAGACTCCAACATGAATCATTTGCTTCTCTTAGCTAATCTATCTAATGATAATGATAGGTAGCCTCATCTCTTTCACAATTGTTGCTAATAACTACATGTTCTTAAGTTGTTCCTTAAATTCTGAATGCTTCTTAAATTATTGTCTTGACAGTCATCCCCCTTTGAGCGTTGATTTCTCTCAAGATTTCTTCCCCTTGGTCTTAGGGAGTTTTCCATGCCACTCAGACTACTTTGTGACAACAACCGTTGTAAACAGTGCTATACAAATACATCTGACTTGACATTAGGATAACTCCTAATCACTTCATCTTTATGACAAATAAGGTTTAAAAAAGATGACACATGATGATGCAATAATAAAAAAATACACAACTCATCTAAAATGATATTGTATTGGCGTATTGTCACTATCTAGCAATCATATTAGTGTATCACATATAGTATTTCATTGCATAATTTATATTAGTGTAAATATTTCTGTATCAATGCATGAGTATAAAAATGTGCAATTGAATCGATGTGTCATGTATCATTTGCATCAACGTCTACGCGCTGATTTTCTCAGCACAGTCAACATGAAAGACGCCACAGAAGCATTGATTTCTGCCTGATGCTGCTCTGCATGGCGTTTCATTGCATCTCCAGATAAACACGAGCGAGCCTGCTGTGCTAAGAATGGAAGTACACTTCACGTTACCTGTGAGGAAGAGGGAGTCGGACCGTCTCTGAGAATCCAGGAAACGACTTGTGAGCTCTTTCTCGCGCTGTTAGCGAGATACGCGCGCCCACCATAGAGCAGCTCAATAAGAAGCGTGTAAAGATACAGCGAGCTACACCTGGGCTGATCGTCCTGTATCATAACACACTGACACACGCGAAGGAACCGCCTATAATGAGCAGCGTCCAAAGAGCACGAGGAGCAGTGATGGCTGCTGAAAAAAACTGTCATCTTTAAAGAGCTTCATCTGTCCACCACAATGCAAAATATAATTGATGGGAATCCCCATCATCTCTAGGTGTGTGTGTGTGTGTGTGTGTGTCTGTTTATATTAGGGGGTAGGGAGAGTGTATAGGAGACAAGATTGGGGGGCTTCATACTTTATGACCCCCCAGGTTTTTAGGTGGTAGCAGTGATCGGTACCATGGCCTGGGCAATCATACAGCCTTGCATCCTTCTGACTAATCAGAAGGAGAACATTCCGTACCATGTCCATGTCTATGTGCCTTGACGTCAGTTACTCAGACCAAGAGCCAAAGAGCATGATTCACACACTCCCACACACAAGCACATCATCACACTCCTCAGCAGCTTCACCAAACCTTCCCACTGATTTCAGCCCTTAGGCAGAATTATTAAGTCTACAGGTTACTAAGTCCGAGCTACATTGGTGATGAGGTCTGTACATTTTTTCTATAAATTAGCAAAGTTTTATTTAGCATGTGTACATTAGCCTGGTTCAAAATAGCCTGGTTCACTCCTGCATATGGAAACAAAGCTGTAAAAATCCATTTCCACACTAACAATAACAATGAATACAGATTCAGTCTACAGTAGATTCACTCTCACGCTGAAGCTGTTGAAGTATTTGAATAAGGCACGGTAAACAGAAAACAAGGGACTTTAATGGCATCCAAATACATAGACTTTAATATGAAGTTGGTCCCCCCCCTTTGCAGTAATGACAGCTTCCACTCTTTATGGAAGGCTTTCCACAAGACTTTGGAGTGTCTGTGGGAATGTGTGTCCATTCTTTCTGTTGGACAAGAAGGCCAGTTCATCCCAAAGCTGTTGGATGGTGTTGACATCAGGGCTCTGTGAGGCCAGTCAAATTCTTCCACAACTAACTCATCCAACCATGTCTTTATGGAGCTCGCTTTGTGCACAGGGGTACAATCATGCTAGCTTCTCCAAACTGTGTCCACACAGTTGCAAGCATGGTGTTGTCCAAAATGTCTTGGTATGCTGAAGCATTAAGGTTGCCTTTCGCTGGAAGTAAGGGGTCTAGACCAAACCCTGAATACATACTTTTGTGCATATAGTGTGCATATATACATTAAAGGTGCAAGGTAATTGTAGTGAAAAAGAGAGGTTGAAAGGAGCTGTAATAAAATTTTGTCATATTTAATTTAGTTTTCAATACAGACACCTGTCATGTGTACGTCAGAGGAAACAAAAAATCATGGCCTCTTTAAAATGTTTGGATCAAATCCCTCTATGATACACTAAACAAACCCCACACATGACTCATTTACTGACAGAACCAGAGATAACAGACAAGCCAGAATAAACATATTTGAGGGAAGCAGAGTGATCTGTCTATCAGTCATCTTTAGGCTCAATATCCCAGGTCATTTCTAACAGCATAATTACATGGAAAAAAACAAACAGCTTAAATATAAAATGCTTTTGTGTTCTGTGATTGATTATCTGACACAAGTGCTGTTTATTCGATCTGCCTTATCAGCTCTTCAGATCGTTTCTGACACAGTCAATATCATCTTATCACAGGGGTCTTAAAAAAGGGGTAGGAGTTTTCATGTCATCCCACTTCTGACCAGAAGATGGCCATACTGCCAAAGGAACAGTTTTGGCAGCTTTAATTCAGAGTGCATTATCAGGGCTGAATGACACTTATGTGTTAATGATATGATAATAATGACCTAATGATCAAGCTTATACTGCTGAAACATGCTTGATCAAAGAGGAACCGTGGGAAATGTCATAGTGAAGCAGGAATCTGACTCAAACATCAAACTTCTCCAACTAAGCCAGCCCATCCAGCATCAGCACATCAAAAGGGTTATGCAAAGTAACAGCTGATCACAGAAAAGCCTGCTACCCTACAATGTCTCAACAAAGCATTTTCTATTACGAGGAAAGTAAAACCCTGTTAGAGAAAATTTGATTTTGTTTCATACGGCAAATTGAGGCAGCATTACTTATGCTCATTGCACTGTGCTGGTTGCGAAGCGGAGAACAGCAGGCAGGCTAGTCTAAATTGGCATCGAGATCACGTGTTGATATGGCCATCAAGCACTCTGCAAGCATACTCTCTATACCGAGCACTGCAGGTATGCTGATCACGTCAGGAGACACTGGGAGTGGAGTGAGAATTCATCCCCCTGTCAATTACTCCTCAGATGTTTGCTCTAATTCAATCTCGATAGTACAGCTCCAGTCCTCCACCTCTCTTCTTAAAAGGCAAAAGAACTGAATGCCCAGGGGCACAGTGCTATAGATACTGCAGAACTGAATAAGCAGATTCAATGGGGTATTTAAATCAAATTAGGAATATAGCGGATATCATGGAGCTAGATAAAGTGTCATAATACAAGAGCTGCTTGACATTAAAGACTAGAATTAACACTCAGAATTCCGCAAAATGTCCAAATGTATCCGGACAGGCCTTCTGAATAGTGAAGTCAGTTATTTTGAGGTGCATTCATTTCTGGCACAAGTTCAATTGCGCAAACTCGGCTTGTATAATCAAATTTCATAGAAAAGCATCTCCAATATAATAGGATACTCTGGAGCAGCTGCATATGAGCCATGACAAATGCCAAGCGTCTGTGGAGCAGTGCGCTCTCTGGAGTTGGAGTGAAGGAAATCCTCAGCAATGTTCCACCATCTACTTAAAAGCCTTCTCTGTAGAATAGAGGCTGCTCCTGCAGCAAAGAGGAACAAACTTCCTGGTAATGCCCTTGATTTCAGAAGTCTTTTGGATAATGTACTATTATCTGATAGAAAGTGATGCTACAATTTAATTAGAAGTTCTCTTAGCCCAGAGATGTAATTATTGCCTGCGATGATGCAAGTTGTTGTAATTTGATATTAATTAGCTCATTGAAACAAGTGGAATTACAGACTCAAACCTGTTACTGCAAAAATGCAAATTGAAAGTCAGTGCTATTCGTTATGTAACTATGTAATTGACAAGCAATTGCACAATTACATTTGAATGAAAGGAAGATGTTTATAAAAAAAAGATACAATATTTCTACTAAGGGAGCCAGTTAGGAAAATGTAATCACATACATAGAACCGAATGTGCCATTAGAAACTGTCAGTATATAAAATGTGCCTTAACAGAGAGACAAAAAAGATAACAGCAATTTTAAACTAAGCCTTCAAAATTGTCCAATCTCATTAGCACCTCTTCTAGTGTTCTCCCCACCCCCAGTGTTCACACATTATATTATATGATGAAAATGCACAGAGAAACCAGGCACATTCATGAATAAGTAGTGCATCTCTTCGTTTATGCTCCTATCTTCCTCACACCACCACCGCCGCCACCACCACCTCACAGGCTGGCAGCTGCTTGCTGCAGGCAGCTGTCCCTTCAAACCTCCACTATGACTAGGCCACTTAACTCCTGCTCCCGCAGTGGGGCTTAATGGACAGGTGCCCACTCTCCTGCCTGCCTCTCCAGCAATGAGGTGCCCATTACACTGCCTGCTGTTTTAACATTCGGCCTTCTCCCTGCCATCATGCATCTGGCTGTGCCATGCTTAGAGTCACTTTCACTTAGGCACGCCCTCTCCTAACGAGTCCATTCATTAGCTGCCAGTGGGTAGAGGGGATAAACGACTTGAGGTAACGAGAAATCGAAACAAATCGGCAGGCCAGATCAATTAGAGGCGAATATTTCTGCTCTGTAATTGAAAGGATGATTAGGCCTTGATAACAGAATGCATGCTGATTCCTGTTGAGTCTAATTCACCATTCAACAAACACTGGCTGTGTCTCCCCAGATTAGCCATTCTTGCATCTACAGTGCTAGTTGGGTTAAGAGTTACACGTACACCTGTATCCTCCACTCAAAAATGTATTCATGGGTGGCCAAATAAAATGAACTTTTGACCTTTGTGCGCATGGCAACAGAAAGAAGTAGATTTTTAATATACCCTACATCAAATGATGAAGCTTTTAAATGACAAGGGCATTATTAATATTAGTCACAATATTCACTTTGGCTTGATTTTACTGATTATATGAGCATTACTCTTTTGATTTAGACTCAAAGAGAAATTAAGAAGTGGCAAAGTGAGAAACAGAAGTCCATTCGGTGCGTATTCAGTACGTATACAGTATTCTGCTTCATGTAGATATGAGGCCAAAGTCTCAGTCATACAGTAGTAAATGCACAGGATATCTAGCACAGTTTACAGGCTATACATAGGCCTAACGCTTTAAGCTAGAGCAAGAAAAGCTTTTTTTTTCGGTGATCCACTGGCTTAGTAAGAGTAGTTATCCCCTTCACTGGGCACTGCACTCTTATTTTCTAATAGCTTTAGCAGCTGGTGGCATGGATAATAAGATTGTTCTGAACACCACCGTCATGCCTAAATGTGATTTATCCCTTATGGACTCAATGATAAACCCCAACACAGACAGAGCATTGTTACATGGCTTAAAGGAGCCCAAAGTTTAGCCATTTAGAATTTAGATTGTTGAAAACATCATTTGACGTCATTAAGACAGCTTGCACAGTCAACCCAAGTGGATCTCCATACAAACCAGACTTCAGTTCAATTGATATCAGTTCAGTTGATATTTTATCTTTCTCCTCAACCTACATAAATTGTTTTTGAATGTAATGTATTCCTAAAAAAGGTACTCTTTCTAAAGGAAGCAGCATTAATTATGTTAAATTTGCACATGCCAGTGATACGATAAGAATTACAGCATTAATAACTCTCTTCCTTTAAAATACTTAGCATTTGTAAAGGGACTGCTTTTCATTTGACAGACCAGTAGGGGGCAGTAATAATAAGTATGGAAGATAAATATTTATTTCGTTTTCATGGTCACGGGCACGTGTCTAGTGAATATGTAGTGATATGGCATGTGTACATTTATTGTAGTACATTTAAATTCTATGTACAGGTGTCAGTCCAAGGCAAGGCTAAGCCTGGGCTATCTGGTGCTAACAGGAATACATTTCCTGTCCATGTCGAAACACACTTAAGAGAGAGAGGGCGTGTGTATGCGTGTGTGTGTGAGCGAGAGAGAGAGAGCGAGACTGCAGTCAAGTTTCTAATTTTAAGAGCAAAAACAACAGGACACAGTCCTCCAAGCTGGCCTCAACATATCGAAGGCAAATAAATATGACATTAAATAAATGCACCTCCGCGGTCCAGATTCCACAGGTTTGGGTTGTCTCATAATTATCATATCTCTTTCATAATCCGCTTTTTGAACTATTATTACATTGATCAAACAGTTACTACATTTATCGAACAAAAATACCTCATTTAAGCTGCTCAGTACTTGAATTAGCCTAATGTGCATGCAGCCCAGACACATAGAATAGGCATTTACTGCTGATCTGTTTCAGGAGGCGTAAAGAGTAAGGAGGCAAGACTGCTGGGGTTAGAGGGTGGGAATAGTTTAGCCGTCAACACACTTCACCTGGACTCCCATTCTCAGCAGGCCCAATCATGTTAATCAGTGTTTGTTTCCTGTGGAGCTCCATGCCTGGTTTTGCAATGTGGCAATAATTAACAGCAAACAAAGGATAGCAGCAACCCCACTGCTATGAATATGCAGAATGACTAAGAATTTATACCAATGCATGTGTTTGTTTGTGTGTGTGTGTGTGTGTGTGTGTGTGTGTGTGTGTGTGTGTGTGTGTGTGTGTGTGTGTGTGTGT
>JBBPDB010000002.1:11100645-11126912 GCA_037974465.1 Brachypetersius altus
GACAGAGAGAGAGAGAGACAGAGAGCGAGAGAGAGATAGAGAAAGAGAGGGAAGGAGGGAGAGGGAAGGAGAAAGAAGGAGACAGAGAGTGAGAGACAGAGAGAGAGAGAGAAAGAGAGAGAGATAGAGACAGAGACAGAGAGGGAAGGAGGGAGAGGGAAGGAGAAAGAAGGAGACAGAGAGAGAGAGACAGAGAGAGAGAGAGAAAGAGAGAGAGATAGAGACAGAGAGGGAAGGAGGGAGAGGGAGAGAGAGGTATATATATATATTTAAATATATACAGTGGAAACACACCCTAGCCTTAGTTAAATAAGCTTTTCTAACACAACTGTAAAATATATAAACACAACTAAGAAAAAATGACGTTTTGATAAACGGCAAAAAGTGTGTATTCTTCCGCCGTGCGCCACGACTAAATCGCCCACATGAGCGTCTTCTGTCCAGACACTTGTAACTCGAGGACCCCCTGTATATGGATGGATGGATGGGATGGATTTATTACAGCTAAACTGCCTTTCAGAAAAGAGCCCTTAGAAAGAATTATATCTAATAATCCACTCTGATCAATTATTAGAGTCAATATAACCGATCAGCTGTTTTCAGACTAGAGATGTGTGTGTGGATAGAACTGTACTGATACTGATACCAACACCGATACTTATCCATACACTTATTGATCTACTGCCCATAATCTGATCAGAATATAAACATCACATGAAAAGCTGGAGAAGGTTCGGCAGTGATTTTATCGTGAAGTTTTGAAGAAATAATGAGGGAGTAGCGTTGCAACAAATGTTCTGATCAACAGAGCAGCGCTCCGTCCCGTCAACTTATCCAATCCAGCCTCCACCGACTGGAAACACAGCTGTGTGAGAAAGTATTAACACCCACAGCAGCACCGTCTGAACAGGAGACTCTCCGGAGCCAGGCAGGAACTGGGACCGCTTTAGTACCAATTCTTCACAGACATCACTAGGGCGACTGAGCAACTTGTCAGTGAACTATGAGGGCGAATAAAATAATCGTAATCGAGATAAAATGTTCAATTAATCGAGATTTTGATTTTAGGCCAAATCGCCCAGCCCTACATATCACTGTTTCAGCCAGAGATCACTCACCAGGTCCTGAACCCACGCGTTGTATCCCGGAGGGCTGATGGCCATCTCCACGACGGAGGCAGTGATGAGAAAGATGAGGCAGACTGGAGACACGTACTTCCACAGGTAGAAGTAGATCTTGTATGGCTTGAAACCCAGCATGTCTTCTAGATCCTGCACGAATCTGGAAAAACGCATCACACACATGCATCAGCATTTCATAGGCATATGTATAATACATCTGGGCCATATTATTATTACATATACATATGTATGGGCCATATTAATATTACACACATACCTATATATTTTATATATTTATTTATTTATCCATTTATTTCTGCAGAAAGTAAAAAAATAAACAGGAATGTTGTTGGTGAACTACTATAAATCTGGCCCTCAATAGCTCGTCAACTATCCAACACTGGTCTGGTGATCCACATTCTAATTCTAATTCTATTAGGAGGCTGTTTATACGTCAGTGGTAATGAATAAAATAAAATCAGTCTAATAAAGGAACTCAAATGCTAAACATACTGCAAATGTATTTGTCAGAAAAGAATATAGATGTTTAATGTAGTATCTTGTACGTATGCGCTGATATTTGTTTTCTAGTTCAGGCTCCTCTAAAAGTGCCTCCGGAAGATCGAGCGTCCGGTCAGTGTTCCCGAGACTCCGGCGCTGCTGTTGAAGCGCTCACCGCTTGGTGCCGTAAATCCAGGCCACAGAAACGTTCTCCAGGATGACCACGATGGTGAGCGGCAGGCCGGCCGAATAGTCGTCGAACATGGTGACGAAGTAGTTCCCCGAGCGCTGCACGAACAGCAGGCCGCACAGGAAAGCCACGATACAGCAGCCCACTGAGGACACACGGGGTCAAAGGTCATCCAGGGTGCCCTAAAGGTTCTATCATTACCCCAAGGTCAAAGGGACCATATTATTTAAAAACAAAAATCGTGTTTTTACTGCTTTTGTCCGGAAAAAAAAAAGAAGTGGAGGGCGTTGGGGGGTGGGAGGACGACAGACAGACAGATAGAAAGATATAGAGAGATAGATAGATATATAGATAGACGGATGGACGGAAGGATGGATGGATAGATAGATAGATAGATAGATAGATGGATGGATGGACGGATGGATGGATGGATGGATGGATAGATAGATGGATAAATAGATGGATGGATGGACGGATGGATGGATGGATGGATGGATAGATGGATAGATAGATGGATGGATGGACGGATGGATGGATGGATGGATAGATAGATGGATAGATAGATGGATGGACGGAAGGATGGATGGATGGATGGATGGACGGATGGACAGATGGATGGATAGATGGATAGATAGATGGATGGACGGATGGATGGATAGATAGATGGATAGATGGATAGATGGATGGATAGATGGATAAATGGATGGATAGATAGATAGATAGATAGATAGATAGATAGATAGATAGATAGATAGATAGATAGATAGATAGATAGATAGATAGATAAATGGATGGATGGATGGATGGATGGATGGATGGATAGATAGATGTAAATTGAACAGTGGTGGTGAAGTAGTGAAGTTTTGTTTTAGCAGCAAAATAATGAAACAAAAACTAAAGTTTGTCTGTTGGATTTTTATCCTAAGCGAAATCCAGGCTCCCAGTTTAAAATGGGGGGTAGTTTGCGCCACATTCTGTGCAAATGGCGCAGAAGTTTTACTTCTAGTGCAGAATCAGAGCTCATGGTGAGGGTTGTAGCTTTAGGTCAGGCTAAACATAAACAGTAAATAAAGAAATAAAAATAAACAGTGTTACTGTTTGAATATGAATTATTGTGACTAAGCCTTAAATTGCTAACAGCCTATGCGGTTAGTAAATAAGAACGAAAGAAAGAAAGAAAGAAAGAAAGGAATGATAAAAGAAAGAAAAAACTAAAAATGCAACATTGCGCACCAATAAATGTTTTTCTTTTTAGGAAAAAAAAATATTTTCTTGAAGTAATTGTGAAAACCAACGGTGTTTCGTTTTTACGGGTATCTCTTATCTTTCACTTTTATAATTAACTTGAATATTTGTGTGATATTTCGATATATATAAAGGCAAAAGGTCAATGTACCCGAGAAAAATAACAAAGCTTGATTCATGACTACAAACTCTCAATCAAAAGAATTATTATTTTTCAATTATTATTATGCTTAATGTTTTATGATGGCATGCTGCAGCCTGAGCGAAATAAAACAACACAGTAGCTGGTCAGATCTATCAAATTTATTATTCTCGATCACCTCCGACTGACTCAATACTGAACTTAAATAACAACCACAGAAATCAAAATCAAATCAAATCGTTCGACCTATCAGGGTTTATCGGTGTGCTGTTCTGTTCTGTAGGCAAATTTTTAATTAAGCCTACAAAGTGTGTAGAATATGACTCAGAATTAGAAGGAAAAACTGTGCACATGAAAATGCTACGACTAAGAGAAAGGTCACAGCTCGCCACAGTTCGGGGAAGTTCCGAAATCAAATATTCCAAAGTGGGATTTCAGTGAAAAATAGAAAGCAAGTCGATCACCACTGAGAATTCATATTGCCAAACTTACACAGACTTATCAAAATTCGCCAAAACTACTGCATGGAAATAGCAGTAAGAACAGGGACAGAGTCCACAATTATTCAGCCCAACAAATAATAATAATAATTATTATAATAATTATAATAATAATAATCAAATAAAAACTAAAAGGAGAAGGAGAGGAAGCTTTTACATAAGGGTAGGCTGAAGGAGGAATAAGTGCAGTTTTAGAATCTTTGTTTTCCTCTTAATGTTTTTTTTCCCTGTGTGAAAACTATTCACAGAAGTGCGGTCCACCAAAAAAATCTGGAATAGAAAAGCTGAAGATTGCAGCAGAGCAAGTCTTGGGGAAGTGGACAGCAGCCAGTAACGCGAGGTAATAAGACAATTCCCTTTTGTTATCAGGAATAATGTTATTCCTCAGTGTTAAAATGGCGATGCGTCCTGAAGCTCGTTTGTCTTCACCGAGGGTGGTGTCCGTGCCAGTCATTTTCTCTATTTATCTCCAGGGCAATCCATAGAGAAATTACAAAAAGAAAAAAAATCTTGTATCGTGTTTTGCTCACGGTTGGAGTGTCAATGGGCTAGAACCACCGGGCGATAGGAGCACGAAGAGATCCCCACCTGGTCATCTGGCTCACCTTTCAAACTTGCATCTTTTAAGCAATCTATCACAAAATTCTCCTGCAAGACAGAGCAGAGACAGCCATTTAGAGTTAGGGACATTGAAGGTCAGTAGGCAGATTTAAAGAAGAAGAGTTTCTAGGACGACTTTCGAGTTTTTTTCTTTCTCCTAAACGTACACATCTGCAGCAGTGCAACTCACTCATAAGGGTAATTTAAATGGTGCCTGGTGGTCGTCCAGTTTAACTGAACTGTACAGAAAATGCGAGCTCTATGTCTCAGTGAACATACGTTTGCAGTCCATGGACGGAGGCGGTGTGTCTGCACTCACGTTGCCGGACTGAGAGTACACGTCCTCCGGGCTCTGGCCCACTCCAGGCGGGGTCATTCTCTTCTCCTTCTGCCTGCGGTTGCAGAACCAGACCCGGACCACCTCCTTCTCCAGCTGCAGGTTGTCGGCCAGGCTGGTGATCTCCTGCGCCGATGGCTTGGGACACTTGAGAAAGTGGCTCTCCAGGGCCCCCTTGACGCTCACCTCGATGGAGGTGCGCTTCTTGCGCTTGCGGCCCTGCGCCGCGATCTTGTCGATGCTTGTGGGACTACCCGTGGTTGAGTCCGCTTCCTCCAGCCACTTGTTCAAGAGTGGCTTCAGCTTGCACATGTTTTTGAAGCTCAGCTGCAACGCCTCGAACCGACAGATTGTGGTCTGCGAAAAGACGTTGCCGTAGAGGGTTCCGAGAGCCAGGCCCACGTCAGCCTGCGTGAAACCCAGCTTTATCCTTCGCTGCTTAAACTGCTTGGCGAACTGCTCCAGGTCGTCGGAGGTCGGCGTATCCTCGTCGGAGTGAGAGTCGTGGTTGTTGACGCCGCCATGGTGCTGCTGGTGGTGGTGGTGATGAGGGTGCTGATGCTGCTGGTGGTGGTGGTGGTGATGGTGGTGGTCCATCTCTGGAGAATCCCCACGCATCAGTCCTGGGTGGACCAGGCTCCCGGCAGGATTCAGCATCCCGTTGACTGTGAAGCCACTCGGCTGGGAGTAAATCAGGGACTGCTGGGACTGCTGCTGAGCCCCGGTGATGGTGCTGATGTGCGCTGCTGTCGTGCCACCCCACGCGCTCTGGTGGGACTGGTGGGCTCCTATGTGTGGAGGGCGGTGGTGTAGCGCGGTGCCTGAATGCAGGTCTTCTCTGTTTGAACTTCCCTTGACGTCCTGCTGCTGGGGACTGCCTGCCATGCCAACTGGACTGGATGACCAGGGAGAACCGGCCTCGGCTGCGGCGGCAGCAGCGGCGGCAGCAGCGGCGGCGGCGGCGTGTGGCAACGAGGTGACCCACTGGTGGGCATGGCTTAACATGTGCCCCCCGTTACTGGCTGCAATGCTCCCCTGCATGAAGTCACTCTGCACCATCTTGGACGCAGGGTCCCCCCTGTATCCCCCTGACACCGAGGTCACGACTCCACTGCCCGGTTGCATACCAACTCCGGACTCCGAGGGCACTAAGGAGCCTGAAGAGAGGACACTGCTGCTGGACAGGTAGGGATTGGAAGCCGCCGTGGCCATTCCCCCCTCAACACTTCAGTAGGAGTCTACTTATTATTATTCCCCCTCCCAGTACACTGTCTTAACTTTCTTCCAGCCCAAGAAGGGACGCTCTATTTCATGAATTATTCAAACTAGGGAAAACTATGCTTGGAATTTTGGTTGGATCCAACTCAGAGCAGTAATCAGAAATATCCATCAATTTTTTAGAAATTGACTTTGGAAAGTAGAAATCCACATTTCCCGGCGAAATCGCTTTTCACTTCTGTTCAACTCTGCATTCCGTGCGTAAAAGTCATAACGTCCTGTCCGGAAAAATGCAAAGAAAAAAACAATCAAAAAATGTACAAAAAATAACAATAAAATAAAATGAAGCGAGTCTCGCGTCCCGAGTACTTTGACTCAAGGAAAGGGTTTGGTAAATCCCACGTGGATGAACGGCTGCTCTCTTTTCTCAGAGAGGCATCTGGGCGATTTTAAGGCGATTTCTTTGTAAAAACTTCCCGCTCGTCCTGGGAACTGCCTCGGCCTCACTTCCACTCGCTCCTCAATGTTTATTTTAAACGTGTTTTATCTCACCAGGTCCATCAGACTGCAAATTAAAAAAAACGCACGGATGAAGGCTATACACAGTTTGGATTGATAAAGGCGCGGCTGGTGGAGAGTGGCGCTCCTCTCTCCTCTCTGCTTCCTCTGACAGTTTTATCTGCTCCTGCCTGGGTGCCTCAGACTCTTCTCCAGTGTTTACGATCAGTCGGGGCGTGCGCACAGCCTTTCGCAGCTCGCGGCCAATCACTGCGCCGGGTGCCACGCGAGGCGCACGCTCATTGGCTGCGTGGCAGATCCCCGATCCCGTCTTTAAGACGCGGAGCAGCGGAGGGTCTCCACACAGCCGTCTCCGAACCACTTCGGGCCCAGAGACCCCACCACTGATCAGACCACTGATACACTCCCGCTCCTAAATACACCCATATGGTCCAGACTAACGGTGTGTGTGTGTGTGTGTGTGTATCTATATGTATGTATATATGTGTGTGTGTGTGTGTGTGTGTTGTTATGTGAGTGTGTTGTTGTTATGTGTGCTGTTATGTGATTAAAACTAGTCTAACTGAGCCAAACAGTGCCTGGATTTATTCAACCAGGTTTCGAGGGGTCTAAAACACGTTTCGTTTCAGAGAAAGAGCTGTTTAATTTATCCATGCGTTTGTATTCTCTTTAGAGTAATTGAAAAAGTTTTAAAAAGTAGACGTGGAAATTGTTAAACATTTAAAAGTGGTACGTTTGTTTTTCAAGTAACATGGAAAACGGGTACTCTGAACATTACAGCGTAGAAAATATTAAAGGCAAAGTATCAATTTAAGTTTCATACTTTCTCCCATTGTGTATTTAGCGCGGTTTTATTTTTGGTTATTTAAGGCGTAATTATTTAA
This sequence comes from Brachypetersius altus, assembly GCA_037974465.1. NCBI lineage: Eukaryota > Metazoa > Chordata > Actinopteri > Characiformes > Alestidae > Brachypetersius > Brachypetersius altus. Next base: position 11,107,903 of record JBBPDB010000002.1, read on the forward strand.
AGACAGCCTGCTTTCAAACTAGCTTATTGTTGAATTTGCACATTATTGTCCTGTAAACATATGACTATTTACATTATAAAACGCGTCGTTGCTTGGAATTCAGCTACTTCATATTATTTACTTATTTATTTATTATTAAATGAATTAAATTTATTGAGTTTAGCTGGCTCTTCAAATCTGCGTTTGTAATTTTGTTCCTGCTTTATTTCTCACGCTGCTTGGTCAGACTCAGACAAGCGGTTCTGAAGGAGAAGCCGAGCAGGGCGGTCTCGGAGTAAAGCATAAAGTTTAAATAAAATGTATTGGTAAGTAGCTTTCGTTAGACTAATGAAAGGAAGGGGGGTTATTTAAAGAGAATTTGGAGGGTGTGCGTCCCTGTTTATTTGTTTTTATGTCTTGCTGTAGGATATCCTGGTCTGCCATGTTGTGCTCTATTGTTTCCAGCGCAGCTCGGAGAGAGGACTCTCCTGCATAACAACCAACTAACAGTTAGTGCTGCTTTTCATTAGCATAAATTTTCATCTGTTTAAGGGGGAAATAATAGCAGAGCGGAAGAGAGAGGGACTCAGTCGGGTGGAGAGCAGAAGCAGGAGGAGAACACGGCGAGCAGAGCAGAGCCTGGACACACTGAAGGAGGAGACCACCAGCCTCTCTCTGTCTGTCTGTGTGTGTGTGTGTCTGTCTCTCTCTCTCTCTCTCTCTCTCTCTCTCTCTCTCTCTCTGTCGCTCTCTTTCACTCTCTCATTAAGGTGAGTTATTTAACACGCTTCGTGGTGACTGTTCTTCTGTGCGTTTGGATAAACCCATCATGTTCATGGTGACCCGTCCAGGACAGTTGATGTTCTCTCTATAGGCCACAGGGACAGTAGATGCTAGTATGAAAAACACCTCTGAGACATTTCCACAGACAGTCCTATATGTGTCTGAGGCGTTCAGGAGGACCCTCTGTAAAGGAGAGTTGCAGGACTCCTCTCGTCCCGTGATGGGAGGTGATGATGAATTGCTGTTTAGCTGCTGGAGAACATCTTTGTTAGAGCGTCACTGAGGTGATTACTGAGCGGCCTACTGGCTCGCCTTAACCCATTCATGGCCAAATTGGGATACTGGCTGTTTTATTGTTTAATCACGTATTGTATTCAAAATAGCACGTTGGTCACGTGGTCACTATTGTTTTATTTTTTTTAAAAAAGCAAAAACAAGGATTCTAATTGTGAATACAAGTAAGAAAATTGCATGTAAAACGTGGAAATAAAATATATATGACTAAATAAAAACTTTCCTGTAAACGTAAGAAGTTCTGTAGCAGTTTAGTTCTTGCTTATGAATGGTTTAATCAGGGCATATATGGGACTGTCTGAACCTTGACATCATGTTACAGAGTGCAAAGAAAATGTAATATACACCCGCATGCATTTGCATTGATGCATATTAACAAATCAAGAGGAGAGGGCTAAACTGACCCTTATGTATTTATTTATTTACTGGATGGATTGATTCCTTTAGAACAGTGATATTTAGAACAGTGATATTTAGAACAGTGATATGTCCAGCTGGACCGCGTGGCCAAGCCACCACCTCCCATAAAGTCCCTCACTGTTCTTTTTCCCACGATTAAGTTGTGTTTGTAAAATCTGATGTGCAGGTTCAGAGCTGTGCAGGTTCATTTGTGTGTCAGAAGCTGTTCAGTGCAAGACAGGAAACATCCATCTCTTGTCCTATTTACACAGATATGAAGTGCCTGGTGCAGCCTATTCATTAGACACGGTGTTCTATAGCAGCTTATAGCCTCAAACATGTAATAGTAACAACAGATATAGGAATCAGCCAGCCAGCATCATTTTAGCATGGCTAATAACAGACAGATCAAAATGCCTCAACGCTGCCCCTGATCACTAAGATAAGTATACAAAGAGGGATTTGATTTCTAGAGGTGTGAGTTAAGTGTTGATGCTTGTTTTGTGTGTCCATGTACTTTCCCAAATGATTTCGTTTGCTCTGCTTCCCTCCACGTACACATACATACATCCACAGAAACACACACAGACTCACACACCCACACAGACACACACACACCCACACCTATTTCACCCATTCCGTAGGATTACATTAATCAAAGTACATATTTCCCAAGGGAGTCCACTCATGGATCACGGCAAATCCAAGTGAAATTGAATCACACATAGGCGTAGCTCTGTAACACAACCCTTATTTTCTATACATGTTTTTTCGTGATATTTCCATTATATGAACGCAAGAAGAATTCAGGGAGTAGAATAAACAGCAAACAAAACCAGAACTTGTGCTTGTTCTGCTCCTGTTTTCCATCTCCACTACACAAGGCTATTGGCACTATCACCCCTAAAAACCAAGAAACAGGAAAACTTGCTCTTTCTAATACATTTTGTGTAATGTCACTCAAGAGACTGATGCACCTTGAGGTGGTCAAATGTATCAGAAATACTGACCTGGTGATGAGAAAATAAAACTCAATCAACGTCTTGGATGGATTACATATAGATCACATATCATGTATGTTCCTAGCTTATTGTAATGTGAGAAAAAGTTTTGATTGTGCAGCACTCTCATCTTTAAGTGATTACAGTTCAAATCTCTTTCTCTCCTGCAGGTGAGAGCCGGTGCTTCTGCTGAACACACAAGGCCTTCTTTCAAAGAAAGCTCCTTTTACAGGGGCAGGATGGCTAGGATTATCTTTCCTTTTGTCCTCCTCTCTTCCTCTCTCCTTTACAGCACCAGCTGACTAGCCCGCTGCTCCATGTCAGACAGTAAAGCCCCAAATGAAGAGCAGCACCCAGGACACCCTGAAACTAGCCTCAGAGTTTACTGACAAAGAATGTGGTACAATTATGTTGTGGTCATATTCTAAAACTTTTGCTGATGCTGTACCAAAAGAACAGAATTTGAAATAGGTGCCGGCGGCTCAATCCTCACATTAAAATATGAGGACACTAAACACATCAGCATTATTAAACTGGTAGTCAAAGAGTGTCTATGATGGAGAAAAGGTGAAAAATGACTTTAATGACTTTAATAAATGATTATTTTGGATAGGAAATACTTTTCCTTTTACCCTCTTTCACTGTGCTAATACACACAGAGATGTAGACGGCCATTGGAGATGTAGCAAATTCTATAGAACGACAGATTAAGTGGTTATTTCTAGTTATTTGTATACAAACGTCAAGTGTTACTTTATGTGACAGTTTCATTAATAGGTAGTTTGGAAGCCTTCTAATGTCATTTTAATCACTTTGTACTTCTTATACTGTAGAAATCATAAAGAATTCAGTTTTATATGATAAGAAAAAGTGTCGGTTTTGTACCGGGATAGTAGCACCGGAATTACTTGATATCAGATTGAAAAGAAAATTGCCCAGCTCTAATTTAAATTCAGCAGTTTCACTCATTTTGTGTGCAATGTGTTTGTCAATATTTAATGGCACTTGTAATGAAGCACTTCTTATCTTATTTCTTTTAAAGCACAATCTGGGATTTCATAATAACAACGTGGTAAAACTAGAAGTGAATGCCTTGCAAGATAACTCTTTTAAAGCTCTCAACTGATTTGTTTTGTTTTAACACTTTTACTTAGTATGAAAGCACCGAAAATATTACCTACACAAATTAGTACCTATATAGTCTGCATGAACAAAACTGGGTTTATATATTTGTAGTTATGGCTTTAATTTAAGAAATTAGCATATTATGAACAGACTGTCATGAGCCGACAAAGCTGTATGGGCCATGTATACGGCCAAAAGCGTAAAGTGACAGCTTTCTAAGGATAGTACGGCGCTTAGCTCTGAGCTCTTAGGGAGAAGTGTTCCTCAGATACATTCAAGCTTTTCTGCGACTATGGCTCATACTAATAGGAACAAAACCACAGAACAGTCCTTTTCTCCTTTCATTCTCATCTGCTGCATTTGCATTTTATTCAGCCTACCAAAGGAAATAGCCCGCAGCGAGAAAACTCAAACCACTATGCATATATGAAAGAGAGGGAGAGAGAGAGAAGGAGAGAGAGGGAAAGAAAGAGAGAGAGAGAGAGAGAATATGAAAGATCAGGAGTAAAAAGGGAGACAGAGGCAGACGGAGCGACAGAGCAGCCTGAAAGGAAATGACAGATTATCTCAAAGCTACTGTCCATTTCCACTGTAGTCATAAGCCAATCATCTGCAAAAAGGGTGGAAAAATGCATCAGCATGCGCACAGCGATATGAAGTGCAATCCACTCATCCTTTGTCACTTAACTATGGATATCTTTACTTGAAAGCCTTAAATAGTCTTTTGATAGTATCTGGAGTCCAATTTACAAAAATCTCCATGCGATTATTACTAGAGAGCAGAGGCACAATGCTCGCCAGTCTGTGGAGGACTGGGCTGGCCTTAGAGGAGCTGGTATGTGTGGAGTATATCCTCCATCGTTACCTAAGGACACACCACAGGCGAGTGATCGTCATCAGACCTCACTAACTGCATGTGGTCCCAGCTCCTCTGACAACTAAAGGGACCCATCAGCGTTTCAGTCCACAGAGAGTGCCTCAAAAAGGCCTTTAAAGTGAGTAAAACCCATTCTCTTTAATTTTGATTACACTCTGAAAGTGTCTTTAGCATGCGGCGGCTAAATTGGGCTATCAGCGCTAAGTAGCGGCAGGGAAGAAAAGAGCCAATTATGCCAGTCACAGCCAGATGATGATTCTCATCTTAACTGTCTCTCTCTCTCTCTCTCTCTCTCTCTCTCTCTCTAACACACATTCACACACACACACACACACACACACACACACACACGCACACAGAAAGATGGAGATATTACTCCTTTTATGCTGAGATGAGACCCCACACACACACATCAGCTGACACACTTTAACACATTTATAAATGTGCACACTATATATTACTGTATGCTCAGTTTAGGGTCCTGGGTGTAATTTTAACATTGATCTCTTCTGGCAAATATCACAAATTCCCTTTTCATATAAAAAGTGGACAGATATTCCCCTCACACCAGAAACCTTAGATTCATATTAGACAGGTAACGTACATGATATTTGGTTGATTCATAGGCATATGTATTTTATATATATATTTTCCAGATTTTTATCATGGATGAGACATGATAAATGCTTGTTTTGTTTTGTATATTATTGGAAAAACAAAGAAAAAGCAAAGAAAACAAAAGTAACTTTTGTGACCCGGGAGATTTCTTTTCTAAAAAGCTTTGAAAATTCATTCTGTTTACCATATCCCGCTACTTACGCAAGCATTCTTAGGCTGGTAATGAACAATCTTCAACATTCATAACCCTGTGCTGTATATTACTGCCTGCTCCTGCTTGGTGTTTACCAGGGGCATTAACCCCTAAGGGCCTCTATATGGGTCTACATTTCAGTTCATCACATTCATAACTATAACTCCTCATCTAATGTTCCTTCTGAAATCAGGGATATTAAATCGGGAGTGTGTCCCTCCTTTGCAGCAATCTCTAGTGTTTATACCATATGTTGCGACACTGCTATGGGGATTTGATTGCATTCAGCTACAAGAGTATTAGTAAGGTTAGGTACTAATATTGAATGATTAATTCTGGATCACAAACACCACTAAACTCATCCCAAGGGTCCTGGATCGAGCTCCAAAGCACACAGCCCTCTACTCTACAGCTCAGAGCTGGGGTGCCTTATACCCCTCTAGCAGACACCTGGGACTGCGCTTGGTGGACCATAATGACTCTAGCATGTCCCACTCTTTTAGCGGTGCTTTTTTGTGAAATTTATACAAATTGTGTATACACAACTGCACACCTGTGTCAGCAATGAAGACACCTGAATTTACCAATTAGAAGAGGCACCTGGATACTTTAAAGAAATGGTGTATTGATAAATATTACTACTTACAGAAAAGGTTAGTTACAAATAAAAGTCTAAAGACTCAGAAGCCAGTTAAGTCTATCAATGTGTTGTATTACACTACGCTCATAATGAAAGCATTATATAGTAGAAGAAGAACAAAAGAAGGAGACAGAGCAACTGGAGAAACTGCTCAGTTTTTGGCCAGAAATCTCACATGCCAAAAATGTTCTAACTGCTGTCAAAGTGTAAAAAAGCAAGAGAAAGGCAGAGAAACCTAAATCAATAATGCCAATGTTTTCCTCCATTTAGGCAGCATGGGTAGTGATAGCTGTTAAAAGAGAAGTGCTGCACGTCACTCCCGGGCCAGGCGAGATGTTTACCTCTGGAAGTCCCCACACAGGAGCTGCTGCTTACACTCATTTACCTTACACTGGACCTGTGGTAGCAGGCTGCCGTCGGCGATGTGTGCTTGCCGGGAAAGTTAACATTAAAAAAAAAATGTGAGAGAGAGAGTGAGAGAGAGAAACGAGGAAAAATGAAATGAAAAAATACAAATACTAAGGATTGCCGATATTTACTTTAATGCATCATGGGCATGTTTTTACATAGATGCAGAGCTACCCCAAAGATTTTTTAAGCAGAAGGTTCTTTAAAGAATAGTTTAAAACAACTTTTCCAAAACAGATAAGAAAAACTATTAAACGAGACAAAGAATAATTGATGCTTTGAAAAGGTTTTTTAATAAGAGCTTTGGTTCAATATATGGAACCATGAATGCTGAGCAAAGTCATGTCCAAATTCATGTCTTTTGAATGTCTATTTCACAAGTAGGGAAGACGTCCCTCAGGATAAGAAACATTTTTAATCTACAAATATTTGTAAATTGGTAAATAAATATTCAGAAACAGTAAACAATGACAGCATGAGGAATATAATGCTACAACTGTACCGCCACTGATTTCTTAAACAGATCTCCTAGCCAGACATTCAAATATTAAACTGAATATTGACATCCAAGAGGGTTTGTAGTCAGACTACTAAACTAATTTGCACGTTGTTCAGACATGCTGGTATGGTCCTGGAGTGACCTATGCAATATTGACATATAACAGATGTCTCTTCTTTGCTGTTTTGCCTGGTCCTTTGAGTGTTCATACACTATATGGAGAAAAGTATTGATATATACTTGTTTTTCAGGCCTTATGCTAGGCTCCTTACTTTCAGTGAAGGGTAACCTTAATGCTTCAGCATATCAAGACATTTTGGACAGTGCCATGCTTCCAACTTTGTGGACACAGTTTGAGAAAGAACCTTTTCTATTCCAGCATGACTGAGTTCCAGTGCACAAAGTAAGGTCCCTAAAGACGTGGTTGGAAGAGTTCCGAAGAACTTGACTGATCTGCACTGAGTGCTGACCTCAACTCCATCCTACACCTTTAGGATGAACTAGAATGGAAATCGACATAAGTACCTGACCTCATAAATTTGCATTTACATTTACGGCATTTAGATGCTTTTTTATCCAAAGTAACTTCCGTGCCCTTACTACAGGGGACCGTCTGCTTGGAGCAACTTGGGGATAAGGGTCTTGCTCAGGAACCCAGTGGTTGTATGCAGAAGATGACCTCTTGATTCAAACCCATGATCTCTTGGTCCAGAGGCAAGCTCTTTCCCTGGTGGTCTAGTGGCTGTGATTCGCCACTCTCACTGCCGCGGCCCGGGTTTATCATTAAATGCAATGACATTAAATTACTGTTGGTGTAATGGTCAGGTGTCCCAATACTTTTGTCCATATAAGTACTTCTATATCCTTAACCTTTATTAGAGAACCATTGGCAAACCATTTTTAAGGGTGTAGAGAATTCTCTCTCATGTATAAAATATTCCTTTCCACCCTACAACTTTAAAATAGTTGGACGACGTTAGAAACAACCTGTATAGGAGAAAGAGTGTGTGTGAGAGAAAGAGAAGCGAGAGACAGAGAGAGACAGAGAGAGACAGAGAGAGAGAGAGAGAGAGACAGAGACAGACAGAGAGCGAGAGAGAGAGAGAGAGCGGCTCCTCCACTCCTTCCTTAGAGGAGAAAAGAGGCTTTCAACAATCCTGGCTGTTCTTCTAAACACACCTCAGGCACACCATAGAGCAGAGAACATCCTTAATGTGCTCTGTTATATCCTTATCGCCTATAAGAATACATCCCACTCTCCTCACCCTCACACCCTCTAAACTGCAGTCTGAATGAGCCACATACCTTACAATGTCTAGAATCATTATCCCCAAACCTTCAGTCACAAGAGCCAGGAACTTCTCCAGAGAGCAGCTTGAGTTAGCCTGCTGAAGTTCAACTAAAACCCTTTCAGCCCCCCTCCCCCATCTTTCTTTCTTTTTCTCTCTCTCTCTCTTTCTCTTTCTTTTGTACTCGATCTTCCCCTGTCACTTTCCTGGGTTCTCTCTCTCTCTACGCCTTATCTCTTTCTCACAAGAGCTTCCTCAGTCTGTGGTGTTTAACAGACTGTCACTGCTCAAATACTGCTTAAGAAAAGCACCCTTGGACAGAGTGATGCGCACACACTCAAATAAAACCTCTGCATATCACATAAGCCCACCCCTACAAACCTCGATGTTTGTGTTTATCCTCATATTGTCATGATATGGATATCTAATCGCATTGTAGATGTAACTCAGGCACCAAGGTCTAAATGAGGAAAAGAAAATTCTAGCTGCCATTAGTCTTCACCTTTCCTCTTGCAAACTCACACACTAACAGCCTGTGTGAGTGTGAGCTGTCCTCAGGCAGTGAATGTGTTTCTCAACATCGTGCCGAGCCGGCAGAGCTCGCACTACCGAACAAGAAAGGAACGCTCAAAGTCACCTCAGTAATCCACACTGACAAGAGCAAGGGAAGATGAAGTTCAACCCCTAAATGTTCATTCTGGCCCCACCCTGCTCCCCCTCTGTACTCCTCTAATGGGACTGCTTTTACTTCGCAAATGAAAACCTTGCATGGTGTCGTTAACTGTATTTCTCCAAGGTATGACTTTCACTTTAACTGCAGCAAACCAAAAATATGTTTTTTATATATTAAATATAAAAAATGTTTCCATCTCCCAATGAATATTGTAAAGGTTTTGTTGTGCCAAATGATGAAATATAACTTAAAAGCTACATTTGCAAATTGCATGTAATAAATACATATTGTAATTGCATGAAATTGAGGCAATTGGTTTACAAGTTTAAGGTAAGTACAGGTCTTACGTAAATATTTAAACATAAAATATGAAGCATATGTGTAACAACACAAAACTTTTACCTTAATTTCATGCAATTACAATGTTTATTATAAAGTAGATTTTAATTTATATTTTATTTTTTGTTATTATGTTTATGTGACAGCTGATGGTCTTTAATAAAGTGAGTACAAGTAAATCAAAAAACAAATCATCAATTGTCATCCACACACCTACTCAAAATATTTAAGCCATATTAACCTCTCTAATTCAATATAAAAGATGGCTGATGGTAGCTCTATGAGAACATCTGTATCAAAGAACACTGCTCCATAAGTAGCAAAGAATTGACTACAGAAACAGGAACCACCCATTTCATGTGATTTACCTGGTTTTGTGAACTTGCAATGCCAATTGATAGATCATGGCCAGTTGTCTGTTATATTAGCAATACAGGCTGAACCACTAAACTGCGGCAGAAAGCATAAATGTCAGAAAAATCATTACAAAGAAAGTAGCATGTATTCATATATAAATTACAAAATAAAAGAATTCTTTTTTTATGATGATGAAAAATAAGAAAGATAAAAGATAATTACCAGAAACCAACAAATCGCTAAGGATGCTCTGAAGCTCCACCTTTCAGCTGGCTGTAGGTTTACTAATGACATAAAACTAATGTCCCTGAAGTGTCAGTTAATTAATCAAGGACAATTCTTTGCTTTGCAGATGGTACACTATTAAATCAAAAGCTACTGAACTGAACTGAAAAAGAATAAATTGCTGACAACCCTCTGTGTGTGCATTTGATTGTTGAGTATATTTTAGAATAACAGTTAGGACTGTATAACTTTTCGCTCAATCCATTTAATGTCAAATTTATATATGCAATCCAAATAGTATAATATTTTTTTAGAGTATGTGTTACATAATTTGTGTGAAGAACTTCAGACTGTCACTGACATTTTTATTTTGAAAAACAGATTTGAGTCTTTAATATCTTATTGATCTGTATATTTAACTGAATTGCTAGTTCACCTGATCAGATTTCCTGAACTATACAATGGATTTCAGCTATTACTTACTGATATATGTCAGGGATTTCTAGCACTGCTTGATCTGGACAATGTTCAATGTTTAATCTCAGGCTCCAGTCCCAATTCTCATAGCTCTCTGCGATCGGTGTCAACCATGGGAGGATGGGCTCTTTTGAGTCTGGTTCCTCCCAATGTTTTTTCCTCACACTCTTACGGAGTTTTTCCTGCCACCATTACCCTCGGATTGCTCCTTACAGGCTCGGGTGCGGATTACCGCAAAGCTGCTCTGTGACAACATTGGCTGCACAAATAAATTTGAACTGAATTGAATTGTACTGAACTGAAATGATGTACAACAGAATTGTTTTACAGCGACTGTTTCAGTGTAACTAAACTGTCCTCTAATATAATGCTGACCATCCTTTATTTTTCCTTCTCAATCACACAGGACGGTATCAGAGAGCTAGATGAAGCACACATGGTTTGTGTGAGTGTAAGTGAGTGAGTGTGTGTGTGTGTGAGCACAAACTCCTACTGCTCCTCTCGTCTTTGCTGCCAGTGCTGACGGAGTGTATTAAAGTTTGATAAGCTGTGGACACAGGGTCTTCTTTCATCTCTCTCCCTCTCTTCCTGTGCTGGAGACTGGGGGTCACCTTAAAACTGCCAAGCAGCCTTAAAACTCCTCTACAGTCTACACTGCAAGCCTTCTCAAAGTGCCATTTTATGATTCTACTACAGACCTGCGAAGGTCTTTCATACACAGTATACCCTGATCCAAAAACCAGAGGAGTGGGTGAATCCAACATACCAACATGTACAAGATGAATTGCCGTCACTAGTGTTGAAATGTGAACAAGCCACCAATATTTTTTTATTGAGTACACGCCATTCAGTCAGATACAGGACACAGTTTGCATAAGTTGCCACAAGCAGAGCACCTGCTGGGCTAACCATCATGGCTCCAGTCTACACACACTGGCATGGCACAGCAGCTCTGCTGAAGCTGCTTTACAGGTTGCCAAGTCTTTCCCAGTAATCCCCAGCTATGTGCCACTGGATATAGAACAGTAAACTGCAGCCACACAGAGCGCCTGGCATCATGGGGCGCTGTGGAAAATCCAATGTAGGAATGTTAATCTTTCTCACTGTGAATGTTATAAAAATATGTGTACAATCAAACATAAAAATATTTGCCTTGAGTAAAAATTACCTATGGAAGACATTTGAAAGGACAACTACCATGTTTAGCAGAGCCCAAGACTGGAAACTATAATTGTATTGAAAGGCGGTCAGCAGGAAGAACTCAAGTGTACATTCAAGTGTGTGTGTTTGTGTGTGTGTGTGAGAGCACATGTTTGTCCTGAAAACCAGGGACAAGCAGCCTGACTGGGACCAGTGTAAAATAAAAGCAGTGTCAAGGCTAGAAAAAAAAAACTAAACACATATACAGTACTCACTATGGGCCCATTCTCAGATAAAAAAAATTGTCTGCTCTTTCAAAATGAAAATAAAACATTAGAAATATCTAAAACAAATGCAACTGACTGCTTTTGAAATGTAATGCAATTGAATGGTTGCAAAAGTGTATATATGAGTTTCATCGAAATAAACACATCTTTTGCTCTCATTTGCTGGACACTCATTTTGAACTTGTCTGTCCAGCTTGTCCAGTGCCAGCTTAAAGGAAGAAGGAACTCTGGGAACTCTGGAGGCCAAAACATAATTCTCCAAACTTTTTACTTTTCTTTGGACTGGATATAATTTTGGCACAATTCTGAAGAATGCTTGGGATCATCATCCCTTTATATGTTATATAGTTATATGTAAAGCAAAATAATTGCGAGATGTTGGAGAATTGAGTCAGTTTTCATTTTTCATAACACAAATAAAATGGCAATGCACTAAAACCAGATCTGATATATATATATAGTAACCAGAAAAAATATTTGTGGTTTTTCGATACATTTAACCGCCTTCAATCAAGTCAGGAGCATGTATTTGGTCGTAACAAGGATATATATATTGGATCAGGGTATCCTGTGTATGAAATACCTTCGCAGGTCTGTAGTAGAATATATATATATATAAAAAAAACAAGCCTGTGTATGTATATATGCATGTTTGTGTTTCTCACAAAAATTACCACTGACAATCCCTCTCTGTGGGTAGCTGCTTCTGCCTGGGGACTGGAGAGGTCCAGGCTGGCAGAGGGAGGGCAGCTGTGGGGCAGAAGAGTACTGGCAGCTTCAGGCCTCTGGGGGGGCGGACGGAGGTGCAGCGAAGCCCACGGAGCAGTCATAGAGCTCAGCTGGGCAGCCCTGGAGGCCCTGGCTCTGGAGGGCACCTCACTGCTCCTGCCCCACCGCTGTCATCTTGACCCACTGACTCCCTGTAGATCCTGGCGCCATGCCAAGTCGTAATGGCAGCCTGCACACAAAGGCACTCTGCCAGTGTCCTGCTGCGAGTCTGTGACTAGCAATGAATATAAATCAGCTACACACGCGTATGCGTGCGTGTGTGTGTGTGTGTGTGTGTGTGTGTGTATGATTGTGTATTTCCGAGCTTTTTGTGTCTTAGTCCATTAATCCTCTGAAACTACATATGTGTGTATCATTGTGAACGTCAGGGTGAGTCACTGTTCGGCAGTTTTAAAGAGGGAGTTGAGCAGTTCCTGAATTCAGCCAGATATAACCCACAGCTAAAAGTTTCCTTAAAATAAAATCACTCAAATACAAGTAAAAGTAACCTGGGAAATGCAAAAAGGAATTGCAGGTCAAAAAATAGTACTAAATTAATTACATCATTAGATGAATTAATTAGATCGTTAGATGATTTTATTCCTATTCATCAAAGGGGTACCACCACAGCATAAACAGCATCTATCAAGATCCAAACCGGAGTACGTTAGGCTATTTTTCTCCTGCTGTGAGATTACAGTGATCTGTGGTCTACAGTGAAAACTGGTTAGGCTTGAAAAGCAGATTTTCAACCTGAAATGTTTTTCATCAACAAACAAACAAACAAAAACAAACCCTAAGCAGGCCTATTTTTTTTTACATTTCAGTTACTGTGTTCCAAAATCTCAAATTGATTTGTCTTTTATATGCCTAATATAATAAAACTGTTGGTGTGTAGTTGTATTTGGACACATTCAGATGTTTTTTTACAGCACCCAAAAAGAGTCTATGGTCTCCTGGGTCCTGATAGCGGAACCTTTTTGGTGCTATATAGGATCATTTCAATATGTTCTTTAAAGAGCCATTTATTCTATGTCATTCATCACAGAGAAACAGGACAACGCACGATGTAGGCATTCAAATGGTTATCTGAGTGTAAATGTTTCTGTATGGAACCGTAGTCTTTACTGAAAACCTTGAACAAACATTTTTAGGGTGTAGACTATGACATCTACGTGGGAAGGTGAAATTGCTTCAAAATATAGACCCGATTCTCTCAGTATTTATTGCCAGTGATGATATCTATCACAGCAGCTTTAGCATGGCATAGCTACCAGAACACACAAGAAAACAACACACTGACATCTCTGTAATGCATAGTTTAACAAAATGACATTAAGATTAATGCTTACAGAAAGATATAGATAATATTAACCTTGCTTCAACCACAAATTGTTTAGCAACTATAAGCCACTAAAACATAGCTATAGCTATCGAAATTGCAGGGTAAATGGGACATGAATCCATCCAAGAAATACACATATCAAGAACGTATTTATGGTCATCAGCAAATACTGTTCATATCCAGTTTTCAATGTCAGGGTTTGGAGTCATTTATAAATAAATAAAAGTAATTTTGAACATTATTTTCTACCTCTATCAAACACATTCATTCAACAAACAAACAAACACACACACACACACACACACACACACACACACACACACACACACACACACACAAACAGTTTGAATGTTGTGCAAAATTATTTTTGCATATCATTCTGTCTAAGGTGTCTGCTGCTCCTAAGAGTCCATATGCTTGCACCTGCTACCATCCTCCACATTTCACTCCTTCTTCTCTTCCTCTCTCTCTCTCCAGAAGAGCTCTATAAGACTCCTCCCTCTGCCCCACACAGAACAGTTACTCATCCTGAGCTGGTTTCCATTGCCTTTATCTCTCAACATCAAGATGTACTAGTTTTATTTCATCTGCTTTTACTTCAGAGGGAGCTTTTATTGGGGTGGAACAAAGATGCACTCTAAGTATAAAAAGTGCATCAACCAGTCAGGAACAACCACTATTTTCCCCCTCAGTAAAGCTTCAACCATTGCTGTGATTTGCCCAGATGTGTGTGTGTGTGTGTGTGTGTGTGTGTGTGGTGTGTGTGTGATGTGATGGTGTTCTATTGTGAATATAGTTGATATGAAATTAATTGTGTGCATGTTTGTGTTCTTTGTGTTCACTGCGTGCATTGGTTGAGTGTGTGTGTGTGTGTGTGCGCACTCCTGGAGTGTTGGCCTGAGGCCCAATGCTGCGTCTCACAGATAAAGCCTGCAAACTTCTGAAAGCCATGCTGTGAGTGGGCCCTCTCTATCACCGTGGCAACCTCGGAACATTCCCGTGGTTTTCCTTTGCCACCTCTTTTGGGCTTTCATCATGGCACTGAAGAGATTGCCTGCCCCATCCCCCTCTACACACACACACACACACACACTAACACACACACACACACATCATTTCCTCCTCCGTTTCTTCATCAAAAACTCCTCGATATGAAAATAAAGACACTGTTTGCCCGATCCAGAGGAAAGAGGCAAAGAAGGAGTGCAAGCTTTTTGAAAGTAGAGCTTAACAACTCAGCATGACACAGCACACATGAGAGCACTCCCTCAGTTCAAATCAAGTGCTTTTAGATTATTTCTACTCCATTTCAACTCCACAGAGACTGTAAGACGCTGCTAAAATTCACTTCAAATAAAGATTGTGTACTTGTGTGTCCTTGCAATCAGTTGTCATAAATCCCTCCCCTCTTTAAATGAGAATGGTAATGTGTAAAGTGCTTGTGCACTGAATCTGGATAGAAAGCATTACAAGTGTGAAATAGTGTCTTCCCATCCAGCCGTGGTATCTAGCCACAGTGGGAGTAATTGCATTGTGTTTTTCTCAGCTCTCTCTAATGGCTCGTCATTGTGTTGAAGCCTGCCTTCCGCGATCTTTTAACTCGGGGAGTTTTCTCTGCAGAACAAGTGCCCCCTCTCCATTCAGCTCGGGATGACCCCGGGACCCCTTCTCACACCCCTCTCCCCTCAACGCCATCTCTCTCCCAGGCCCCCGTCCACCCCTCCAGCTCTCTCTCCAAAAATCCCCATGCACCTGTTATGTGTGGAAGGCCTCACCAAAAAAATGCTCATGTTTATCCCAAATTCTCACTTAATCTTTAGTCTGATTCTTTAGAAGTTGCTGTTCTACTTTAACATGATTCAAAACATATCAGTTTTCACTTATAACTTATTGAAACAAGTCTGAAAAAGTGCAGATTCTTAAATATCAATAGGTGCCAGAACTGTGTTCCTGAGCAGAAAAGGGTATATTTACTATCATTTAAATTTGATGAAAATATCCACAGAACTGTAGTTATGTAATTACATTTGAATAGTATATGAAAACAAGAATAAAACCTGAAGGTTAACCTATTAAAGTCTACTTATACTTAACACTTATCATTACTACAATTTATACTCAGTTACTACTTTGAAACTTTGAAGTATGAAAATGTTCCACACGTGGAACTAATAAAGGGTTATCTTATGTGAGGTATGTAGTTATGATCTGGACACAGACTGTTTTTTAGAGTTTAAAGGGTTAACCTATTGGGCCCTTTCTCTGAGCACCAACCAACATCCCTCTTTCTTTCCCTCTTTCTCTCTAGGGTCTGTTCACGGTTCGGGAAGACTTCAGACAGCGTGACCTATTGTTCGGAGGCTGCGCCTTTGACCCAGTGGCTGAGCGGGGGCATTCCCCCTTTTGTCCCCTCGTTATAGCGAGCCCCTCTTTAAGCAGGGCCGCAGTGCTCCTCTGTTCCCACGGCAACCCCTCCACCCAGGCCCCGCACCCTGCCAGGGTGAAGCAATGAGGTAATGTTTACCGAGCGAACCCCTGATCACTCTGACAGCCACTCCTCACTGCTAATTAAAAGATCCTCTAGCAGCCAGCAGCAGCAGAATGACAAGCTAAGCCCTGTGTGATGTTCAAAGTAAAAGAGTGAGAACTACAGTAAAAAAAAAAAGGGGGGGGTGGGATTAAGAGATAGAGGAGAGTGAGAGATGGGGGAAATGGGGGAATGAAAATAGCAAATAAGAGAAAGTGGGTTGGCACAATAAAAATATTGCAAAGCACCCACAGTAGTTTTAAATTAATAAATAGTCAAATTTGTAGTTAAGTACACTATCCAGTGTTTATTCAGTGATGGGAAACAAATATTTAATGATTTTTTTTGTTATAACATATATTTCCAGTGCACATGTCCACTTCAGATCTACACACAGCTTTTGACTTCTAAATATGACAAAAGGTATGCATTCACAAACATCACAAAAGAAATGTTTAAAATAAAAATGTATTCAAACTCCGTGAATGAATAACATTAGTACTTTGCTGCAAAGCCACATCTGGCAGTTACAACTTGCCGGCATAAATGGTAAAGAATAATGATCTTTTTGCAGCATCATGATTTATTTTTGGCCCATTTCCTATAATAAACTAATTTCAGTTCCACAATGTCACCAAGGTTGAAATCACAATTTCAAAATTCTCCATACATTTACACTAATAGTTAAGTGAGGAGACTAGTTAGGCCATGCAACTATTACTACTAAACAAAGTTACTTTGGCTTTAAATGTAGTAATTTTCTTGTAAAAACATTCATCTTCTGCTCAGATTCATTTCTGTAGCTAATAAGATTCAGTTCTCTCTTCCTACAATATCTGCTGGTACATCACTCTATTCATGTTTCCTTCAGTAATGTGCTATGCTCCACTACCTTTTGAAGAGAACCAGACTCATATCATGATGTTCCTACCTCCATTTTTTACTTCTATGATGTTCTGGAGCTCTTACATGCACAAATGCAATTGATTATTGGCAAAGGGTACTTTTTACATTGATCCAAAACAGTTTATGTTTTTTCATTTTTAGCAAAGGCATTTTGGGATGGGGTATAGGAATGGTTATTGGTGTGCAGAACGTCTTTCAAGTAACTACTGGCTTCTTTCTTACCTTCCTTATCAGTAATATGGAAGAAGATGTATATGGCACACCTGTTCAGGTGTCTTAATAAATTTTTCACTATGGATTTCATTTCTTGTTTATACATATGCATATGTTTATATGACATGACATGATGCCTGTACATCTGAAGTGGATATGTGCATTAGAAGTATATATTAAATAAAAACATTAACAAAAATGTCAAAATATTAGTTTTTCTCACTGTCTATACTCATTCATAGGCACCAACCTTTACTCTGTAGGAATGTTATATGATGAAGAGACCAATAGAAATGGTCCAAAATGATGCAGAATAAATTCTTGCATTAAATTTGTTGGTTTTTGCACACATGGTTTTGACATGGTTTTGTCTGCAAATTCAGTAGCAATTTAATATGTTTGTCAATGTAATATGTGCATTTACCTATATCTGTGTGTACTGGCTGGTGAATAGACTGATGTGTGAGCAGATTTAAATGCTTTTACTTACTACAAGCATACAAATAAAGCAAGTTGCACTGAGGGAGAGAGATACAGAGACAGAGACAGAGAGAGAGAGACAGACAAACAGACAAACAGACAGACAGAGAGAGGGAGAGAGAGGGAGAGAGAGAGAGAGAGAGAGAGAGAGAGAGAAGGAGGGAGAAAGATAGCATTGAGCACTAGAAGCACAGATAAAACGGCACCGTCTATAGTTCTTTCCACATATCAGTGTATCATGAGCTTGAAAAATTGCTGCTATTGAAAGCACCCACATTAATATCAGTGTGGTCTTATCAACTGTGGTTATACGCAAAACAAAGAAACACACACACACACACACACACACACAAATACACAGGCACACACACACACACACACACACACACACACACACACACACATACACAAACACACAGAATATTCCCTGGAGGAGATGTGAGGAAGACGGGATGAGAGCAAAAGGAAGGCGCACGCCTGCGAGACAGAGAGAGGAGTGGAGCGACTGACACCGCTCTCCGCGTCGCGGCCTGCTAGATATTTTTAAAATGTTGATGCCTGGAGCTCAGACTCACTGCACAGTTCATCTGGAGTTTCAGCAGGAAACCACACAGCCATCTAAAGCAGCACAGCAGCCATACAGACAACAAGCGCCAAGACACCAAACACGTTAATATGACTTATTTATATACAGTCTATATCTACTGTAACCCTTAACACTGATAGCAGTGCAGTCAAAACCCCTTAACTCTTTTTCTTTTTCTTCTCATACACTGTTTGGAAATATCAGTTTTATTTTGCATTGAGTGAGCGTTTCATGATAAGTGGGCTAGATGACTTTATCCAAAAGTACTTCAAATAAAATGTAGGAATGTTTTTTCCCCATTTTTATACAAATCTACAAAAGCATTTGTAAATGCTTGGCTACACTAAAAATGAGGGTAATCTTCAATGCATCTGCAAGTGTACATAATTAGATTTTTTCCCTCTAACTCTAACTCATTTGTATATAAATAATAAATAAATAAGTGAAGAGCATTAAAACAAGTATCAAAAACATTAGAAAACATTTGAAAATGTTAGCAACAGTATGCAAGTGCAATTATTGGGGGGGGGGGGGGGGCAGAAAATCCAATATATCCAAAATACAATGTGATTTTTTTTTTTT
>JBBPDB010000002.1:11143501-11157299 GCA_037974465.1 Brachypetersius altus
GAAAGAGAGAGAGAGAGAGAGAGAGAGAGAGAGAGAGAGAGAGAGAGAGAGGGAAGGAGAAAGAAAAAGCAGATGAATGACAGCCTCATTTTGCCAAGGTTTTACAATATGCTCTCTGGAATCACCCTCATGGTCAATATTAGTGACCTTAAAATATTTATTGCTTTACTGTTTATGACTAAATCTGCATTTTAGTCATGAAGGTGAATCAATAAGAAACAAAGGGCCACAGCAGATCATGCAATAGCCTTGCCTATAATACTCAAAAATCTAAGCTGACTGTGGACACCAAATGACACAAAAGTCAGTGATTGAATCTGAAATTATATGAAAGAGCCTCTGTGACCATGGAAGAGCTGAAATTTTGTCAGCCTTCTGAAGGTCCAGAAGGCCAGCAGAGAAGATTTAATATCTCTGGTGTGAGCTAAAAAGTTTTTTTTTTTTTCATCTTCATGTATAAGGAAACGATACACTAAAGGTACACTGGGTACACATGAAACTATGGCCAGGTGGTTCCTGACAGCCAAGCTGGAATGAAGAGCGAGGGATGCAGAATTGAAAAAAAAAAAAACAGAGATGGATAGAATCTCAAATGGTTCGCTCAGTGGATGAAAGTGTAATTTATTACAGGCTACTCAAGGGAGACTGAATATTCTTCCCCGGCACTTTTCCCGTCGTCTGGTGTCTGTCGAGATGAGGGATGAGGATGTATTAGTGGGAGTCGCTCTCTGGGTATTCCTGAAAGTGCACAAAGCTCTGTCCTGTAAGAGCGTCACCAGCTCACTATAGGTCACGCGGGTCAAAGTGGCCTCAGTGAAACCTGCTCAAGCATCAATGAATTTATTCATCTTTGAGTCCAGCGAAGAAGATGGACCATTTTTCATCTCTCTTATGCACATTGATGCCTTTATTTGAGCCCTGGAGTGGAGCGATCTCAGGGGATACCAATCATTGTTTACAGTAGCCTTCCATGCGCTTGAACTTCAGCAGTAGAAGAAAAGTGATGATTTCCTCTCACACTTCTGCATAGGATAAGTTGATGTGTGACCAGTCAGATCTCACTTCACCTGGCGCAGTCCTTTTCACATGCAGCGAGAACTGTTTGCAAGTGAAGAATTTTTGCGATTTTTTTTTCACAGCCAGAAACAGATGGCGCATAGCACCTATATACATTTAGATATATCCATCACACCAGCTAAAGACCTTTCCAGCCGTGCCTGCTAATATCTGCAGGTATCTGAGGTGTAACTGGCCAGGCTAACAATTCATCTCCAGTGTCAGTCTATGGCTTCCTGAAGCTGGTTGGAATGACCTCCACCATGGGAGTTCTCATTTAACCACAGTGTTTCTGGGGAAGCCATCAATAAACAGCGGTGAGGCTCCCTCTAGACAAACCAGAGCTGATGGATGAGAGCCTGCACTTAATTGCTCGGCAAATTAAAAGCTCACCATAGTGAAAATGAAGTGCGGTGGCGATATTTAAAAACTCATTAAGCATGTGGATGTTTCGTTAGTTAAGAGTCAAGGAGAGCTAGCACATCAGAAAGTGATGAAGAACTCCAGGAAATAGTTGGTCCACAAATACACACTGACAGCCAATATGTTATTGTGGAACCCTCATAGGTGCTGCATGTACCCAGCCTCACCAAGGTGATAATTATTTCTATCAGGCCCAGAAAGTGTGCGCACAGAAAAGCACGTAAACATTTTAGAGCAAAAAGACTATTCTTGTATATACCAAATATATCTCAAATATATATTCTACACAGATTGTTTTTTCATCCCAAACAAGATATAGTACACCTGAAAAAACATAGCTTTGTTTCCTGATATGTCCAACTTTGTGTGTGTATAACCTCAACAACAGATGTTTTGTATTTGTCTACCCAATTGTTCATCAACAGTTCTGCTCTCCCACTCTAAAACGGTCCTCACTCGGTTTATCCTCCCTCACTGTCAGCTTCTTGTTAGCTTCTCTATCTACAGACATATCTTGTACCTTCTTTATAGGACAGAACCGTTCATTTGGCCAGAGAACTGAAACGCTGCCTATAATTTGCCCTCCGTCTTCCACACAGAAAGTAGGGCACCAAATAAAGCACTGACCAAGACACTACAAAAGTACCGGCCCCAGCTTCCACATCCCAACACAGCCTCTCCTGAGACTTCACCAATTAAGATTGCTCCCTGAGCAGGGAGAGGTCCGCTGACATGCTGTCATGTAGATTGAGAGACTGAGTCATTACTGGGAAGCAGTGTTCTTGACTGCAGACAGTAGCAAGAGTGGCTTTAATTGGCAGAGCTTTTGTTTGGGAGCCCTGCCCGCACCACTTTCTTAAGGTTAGGACTGCAGGGATTTGCTCTTTATGCAAATGGTTCCCCAAATACACTGTCGAGTATAAAAACCATCCCTCTGTTTCTCACTTTCTCCTTTTTCCTGCTGAGATACCTCCACAAAGTATTGCAACTGCATCTGTAAATTCCTGAAATTCACTTTCGTGATAGGTTAAAAGTGGTGATGAGTGAGAAACATGCTTCAGTCACACACTAAAATAAAGGTGCTGAAGAAGAAACACTTTCAACCTTAAAAGAGCCATTTTAGTAAGATGTGCAAACATGAAGAACCTTAAAGTATAAGGAACCTCCACTCAATGATAATGTTCTGAACTAATTGAAAGTTTTATTTTCCTGGGACAAAATGACCAAACCAAGCATAACTTAGGAACCAAGTGATGGTACCTTCGTGTCTAAAGATTTATTAGCTCACATGCTGTTAGTATTTCTAACATAACAGAGCATACCAGTACTCTGCGTTCTGTTCTGAATGCACTATGGCACTCGATGTATGCTGCAAGGCCAGTGCTTCAGAAAAAGATTGTGGCTGTCTCCACACATATTAAAGAAGGCATGTGCTTGCCTTCTGTGCTTCCAGATTGGCGGCGCAAGAATGATACAAGCAGACTATGTCGGGAGCGATCTAATTGGCAGAAAAATAAGGACAAAATAAGAAAGAAACGTTTTACAAAAGGGAGAGCGTATGGATGTGAGCAACAGGAACACTTAGTGAGTTCTGTACAATGTGGAGGTTTTAGAAGCGAGGTGCCCTTGATCATCTCCACCACACTATCTGCCCTTTTTTCATTTATTTTCAGTGGGTGGATCATGTGAACTCCGGTAAAGACACAAATACATTTTATCCGCTCTCTCTGCATGATGTGGGGGATCAGCGCTATCTGAATTCAATATCAACATTTGCTTTAGCTTCGTATGAAAGAGAGAAAGAGGAAATAAAGAGGGGAAATATTGTATATCCTTTCATTCCTACACAGGCCCGACTTTCCTCAGCGAGCAGCCGTAGACTACCTCAGAGCAATATTTGCTTTAGATCTACCCGCAGCAAGCACCGGCAGTGCGGCTGTAAGGCCTTTGAACACTCCGGTGCGAAATCTCTCTGATCATATGGGGAGTCATGAGCTAGTGCAGTCATGTCTCCCAGTGAGCGGGTACGACTGAAGAACAACTGCGAGCTGCTAATGCTCACTCCACCTGAAGGGCAGTTTCCACACGAGTCACAGCGACGTCCCGCATACACTGTAATCACTGGCTGCTGGTCACCTGGCAGAACTGCCCCAGTGTTTGACTGTGCGATTTGCACACAGGAACCCCTGTTAGACAGACTATGATGGAACAGAAACACCAAGGATAACGTACGCGATTGATCAGCACGAATAGGGGAGAGAGGAAAGACGGATTCTGAATAAAACATTTCCATTGTGGACATTTTCCCCTCCTCATCCCCCTACACCGCCCCCCACCCCCAGTTGCAGAACGGAAGACAGTGCTTTAGGGGAGTGGAACTGGTGGAATGATGTTGAAAAAGCAGACATGGATTGGTCAAAAAGGTCTACTAGCTCTTCATATCAACTCAAAACAGACCAGGCACCTCAGGCAGGGAAGACATTTTAGTTGGCTTGAAAAAAAAAATAAAAAAGCTATAAAAGGAAAAAGGAAAAACAATGAAGTCTACAAAGCCAACATCTGGTTTCACATTTAAATGCTTTAAAGGAAATGGTGAAAGTTCTGTTTTGATTTATGGAATTATTTCAGAGCTATCTCTCTCTTTCGATCATTCCTCCTGTCCAGTTTTACTTTGTCATAAATATGGAGAAAAACATGCTACAGAGACATTAGGAAGCTATACTCAGTTGAACGATATTGTGGATAGATGGAGAGAGAGAGAGAGTGGGAGAAACCATTTTAGAGGTTTTACCACTTGTGAGCTTGTAAAATAGATGCTGTTTTATTGTCCTGTGATCCATTCTTCTCTGTCTACTTTCTTAGTGATTGAGCATAATGAATGGTATGCAGCACGCACCATGCTAAGCTTTCAGCTCCCTAAAATGACCTTCATTTTCCATGCCGTGCACACCTCTCACCTCAATAGGCATGGAAGTGAGCAGCCAATGAGGCCTTTAAATGCTTGGGTTACGGATTCCGCTGCAGATTGTCGATGAGCCTTTCACACCACTAAATGAAAACTAGCCAGTTCAATTTATGGCTTGTCACAACAAGTTATATTTAGGGTTGTGCAAACATGTGGAGAGGTAATTAAATGAGCAACTATTTGCCTGTGTTTATAAGGTCACAAAACCTTTGACAGACAAATTGCTGGCAAATTTGGACAGAAGCGCAAGTTTAATAACCATTTTTCCATACTGACAAAAATAAACAGCCCACACTTATGCAGTAGTATTTGATTCACCTTTTTTTCAGCTCTTAATTTCAAATGAGAAAGCGCTGCGCACTGAGCAAAATGTTAATGTAAATGTAAAAAAGACTAGTATGAGGGTTTTAAGCTCTAGTGCTAGCCACTAATGCTAATGCTCACTGTCTCTAAATTATCTGCCACTGCATCCAGAGCCAGCCAGTCAGTCACATAAAATCAGAGAGATGCGGAGGAAAAACTTGGGCAGGAAATTCCACAGGCGCTGCACACAGAGTGGGGAACACAACTGCAGCCCTGTACCCCAATAGCGCCGGCCAGCCAACTCAAACAGCAGCGCCCTGTGAGGAAATGGCTAGCTAAACAGAAAACAGCAATGAATCTGCGCTGCATGAATGTAAGGATTTCTCCATGCAGTCCCCAGCGTCAGGACGGCTTACTGAAGCCTTGTGTAGTTCACATACTCTTTCCTCTCTGTGGCACTGAACACACTCTCTAATATAAACTAAATTGTCGGCTAAATTGAGACAGTCTCCAACATGTTGTCTGTGTGTGACAAAACAATCCTAAATATAAATTGTGTGGATCTTTGTTTCTTCACTTTGACAGCACCAAGTCACTGTTCTAGTGCTACATCCAAGCAGTAGCTCTGTACAATGCTGTACGTTCATGCTAAAAAGTGGGGTTGCAAGATCCCTGGTTGTAAAGTTGTAAAGAACTATATGTAAATGCTCTCAGTTAAATATTTCCTGTCAAAATAATAACTTATAGAACAATATAAACAGATACCATAAACATATAATTGTTTTAAAAAGTAAAACAGACCAAAATAATCAACCTACCCTGTGCTCAGAGCAAAAAAATCCTCTCTCTACTATATAGAAACCATTACAGCAGGCTGCACACTTTGAATGTGTGTGTGTGTGTGTGTGTGTGTGTGTGTGTGTGATTAAAGTACTCGACAGAAGGGCTGTTGCAGTGGCACCTTTTGAACATGCAGATGGTGTCAGACTGGCATGTCTGCAAAACTCTGTTTAATACTTTCTCGACATTACTAAAGAACAGCTCTATGTCTTGGCATTAAGGGAAGTTCAACTTTAGCTATCCTACTGCACTCTCTGTCACCGAATCTAAAATATTAACAGCACTAATGAGGCGGACACAAGCTTGTTTCATGTCAGAAGCCACGTGGCATGGCAGCGAAGCAGGAAGTGAGAGACAGATGCAGTGAGAGTGTTTTGTGCCTGGTTCTAGAAGCATGAAGCTCACAGACAACTTGAAATTTTGAGCACAACAACCACATGACGACAACCACATGTTCTCTCCACTGTCATCTGTGCAGGATTCAAGGCGTATGGTCCATGTCGAAACAGAAGCTTCATGGTTATGGCTTTGGTCTAAAATGTACCTCATTTAGCTTTGCTCTTATGAAAAAACAAGTTTGGGTTAAGGATGTGACGTGCTCACTGTGGTCAGCATGGTACCATCTGCATTTGACTGTACAGTACTACTACAGTCTACTGGGTAATGATTCGAGATTGCGATTTTTGTGTTGCTTAATGGGGTCAACAATTTTGCTGAGGTGACAGGAGTGAGATTAGGAAAACTTTTTATTTGACATTGACATGTGAAGCCAATACTAGTTAATTTAGGTATATTACACCATAGATGTAGTAGCATGTAAACCTGTGTTTCTCAAACCAGCTCACTAGCAGCTTAATGTCTGCGCTTTGTTTCATATTCTTTATTTTTAGAAGAACTGATGTCCCAAATACATCAGAACTGGAAAATATTCCATTAAAAAAACCTATACAATTCAATACAATATCTAATATAGGACATCTGCTACCACTCCATCCTTTTCTGACATGTTGATGCTCCCTACATTAACAAAGCCTGTTGGTTAATTAATTCTGTCATGGGCGGAAATACAATAATCTCATTGTTAGCATTGTTTGCATACGTTGATGGTGTGTATAAGTTTTTTTATGTTATGTAAAGTATGTAATGGTGCCTAAAGTTATTTATTATTGCAAAATTGCAAATATCCCCATTTAGAGTCTAGAAACATCTCAACTCTCTCAGTTCTTACCCATCCATGCCCAGTCTCCATTTAACCAGCTCTTTCTAATTGTGTTCTCCAGTCAGTTGATAAGATCTCAAAAGCAAAAGTTTTTTTTTTCTATGGTGAAGGAGCACACTCCAGCAGATCTCTGACCCCTTCTCTTTTTGTCTTTGTTTTGTGAATGCTTATTTTTTGCTGTGCAGCTGGGAACAATTATTGTAACCATATGGCAAATTGATACTTATGGCCAATGTACCTTCATACTGATTCCAAAGCTTGTTTTTGCGAACATTTCAGCAGACTTGAAAGCAATTTTATATAACTTTTAAGCAACTGCAAAAGTCACCAAAGTATCATATACATATAGAATCCAATTTACATAAAGTAAAGCACGCACACAAGTCAACACTGAATTTATTCAAACAGACCATAAAAATTAAAATACAAAACACAAAATGACAGCATAGAATAAAGTAAGATATAGCCAAATTACACAACTATCTAAAACACAGCGGTAAGATATAATTTGACACATTTCTTTAACAACTGGAAGCCGTTCTAGAGCAGTCGTGTCTACATTTAAGTATTTTCCTCCCCAAACACATTCACTAAACCTGACAGTTAACAGGTGAATTGAATCATTCAGCGCTGAACACCAGCACTCCAGGGCCAAAGTTGGGCACCCCAGTCCTAGATCAAACATTCTAAAAGAATACTCACCAAACCAAAAAGACTTTCAAGACTTTTAACATTACATGTGCAAATTACTTGCCGATTTGTTATTTTTTTTATGGGTCTTACGTGGTCCTTAAAAAGTATAGACGTTATATAAAGAACAGTTAACTACTTTTCCATTAAAGAACAGGAGAAGCACTTATGGAAGGACAGAATTATGGAAAGGAAATCAAAATGGCCTTCAGAAAATGACAGTCATGGCTTTTCTTTCTTCGCAAAGTGGCGGGATTTGTGACAACAAAAGGTAACATAATGTGTTGGCAGTAGCTATTTCCTCATTAGAGTGACTCAGACTCACCAGAACCCAATTCAGTGCTCAAAGCGCGTCTCAAAGATGGGCTATAAGCATTCATAAACCGCACGCCTTTCAGGGCTTTGGCATTATGACGATTAGATAAACAATTGAAGATAATCACGGTATGCAAATGTGATATTCCCCTCGAGGAAGGATGAAATCCTCTTCCAAATCACCTGAGACAATAGAGCTCTGGCAATGTATCAGGTAGCCAAGCAGCAGTAGATTCTATCGCAAATACTTACTTTCTAGCCAAGGGGGAAATGCAGGACACAGAAAGCAATGAAATCATCGGAGATTTTTCTGTCATAAAGCAATATGCAATATAGCACTTCACACTGTTAGTCAACTGTCCTATTACATTACAAAAGCCCTTTGCTTCGTCCAATCAGAGAAAGTACAAAGTCCAATGCTCGTGATCACTGTTGTACGAATGGAAAAGATACTGTCTTAGGAAAGTTCTGGGCTCTGAATAGATCCTCTGTGGCTTTGGATGTATCAGAGGATGAGAAGCAATAAAATTTTAATCTCCTATGTTCAGCAAATACCTGACCTGCACATCCAAATATTGGCTCAGTTGTTTTTATAATCAGGGGCTTATCTTTAACTGCCCTGTTTCATTTGACTTTAATAGTTAAAAAATAAATTATAAAAAGAATTTCAAAAGCCATATTCAGTCAAATGCTCATGATAGGAATAAAATCTATGGTCCAGGGGGGATTTCATTGTAAAATAATGACTAGCTCACACGGGTGAAAAACTGTGCTGCCATCTTTAATATTCAGCAGAACAAAACAGCCAGCAGACGAGCCATGTGCCTCATTCACTGGAATAAGCTAGAAAGAGAAAAGTTAGTTAGTAGCTAATGAAGCTGGACAGGCCGGTTACTCTCTAGAGAAATGGGTTCCTCTCCTGCCATCTAGCTCCCTCAAATCACTACTCGTCCCCTTCACTCTCCATTATCCTAGCACCAGAACACTCAGGTCCAGCAAAAATGTCCTCCCAGCTCTCAGTCTGAGAAGGATTCAATTAGACTCCCATTTAAACTATTACTCTTCTTAGTATACATCCCTTCTTTTCATTATTCTCAGTGCCTGGCATAATAAGAGAACTGAAAAATGCCAAACTTTTCTAAAAACCACCTGTCTTGAGAAGTACAGTAGCTGTAATAATGTAGATGTACTGATGTAGTGATGAAGGACATAGAATAGAATCCCATAATCTATATAGACACTGAATCCTATTTTTTGGTTCTTTCAAAAGATGGCTTTAAAAAGACCAATTTTTGTAAATGAAATGTACCTTTTAAAAATTTAAAGACCCTACATATCAGAGGGGAATCATCAAGGCCTCTATGCTTAAAAGAAGGCCTAATGATTTAAATTACATTAAAAATACAAATCAGTAATTTGTAGTTCATCACACTTGCTGTATTTATAATAGATAATCTTTTTTAATTTGTAAATGTTGTTTGGGAAGGGTAATTATGAGGAATTACTAAGAATTAAGTAAACAACCTAACAAAAGACAAGAGGAAGTAGAACTAAAACAGAGCAGAAATTAACAGTGATGAACCAGGGCTGAACAGAGGCAGAACACAGTGGAAAAACACAGGACATGAGTCACTTAACAATGGGGCAAAACGCAGAACTCTGAAGAAACACAGAACAAAAAAACGATCTGATCAGAACTACGCAAGGAATCAACAAATACAGAATGAAACACAGTGTATACAGTATATACTACTAAGGAATGGGATACACTTGGGCTGGGGATGATATAGGAACAAGACACATTAAGGAGAAGGTGGAACAATGGTGGAGACTGATATCAGATCACCAACAAACTCACATGGCAGACAGACTCATAAGCAGGGTAGACAAAAACAAAGGTACATGAAATATGGAGGACATAAACAATGACAAACAAGAAAATAGGAAAAAACAAGAACATTACAGTCCACCAATCCAACGTTTTCCCCGGATGGGTATGTTCTAATGCATTAACACAAAAATCGACTTGTCGTCTAGTCGACTTCAGAGGCACGAGTCGACGTCCCTGAGAGAGGTCGTGTGTTTTATTCCTCTCTCGCTGCCTTCTCTTGTGTACACAATGCAATCTCTGCCTCTGATAGGCTTACGCTGACCCGAGTTCCCTGGTTTAACCAATATGTACAGACCCTTCATAAAAGGGGCGGTACCGTTGGCGCGAGGGGAATCTAAACACAAGACCACAACAAGACACACATCACATGTGTGGAAATACTTCACTTCAGACACACAAACAGCACGAAGACCTGCACAATCCTCCAGTCGGTGTTAAAGTACAGTAACAGAACCGGCGTTCTGCATCAGAAATGGCTCCGCTAGCTAACATGGCTAATGCCAGCACTGTAGGGAGTTGTCCTGCGGCGGCTTAAACTCTACCCACTCTCAGTTGTACACTTAAATTTACCAGAAAATTCAAGGTATCAGCCTATGTTTTGTTTTGTTTAATTGTTATGTTGACTGTTAATGTTACAGAGAACCTTTAATATAAATGGCTCAATGTTGGACGCCTGTGTTCCTGTGCTGCATCTGTGTGATGACATCATCAAACGACTATTCGACGACTTCGACTTTGCTGACCGACTAGTCTACTTGAAAAAATCTGGAGCCGTTAATCCGCTAGTATATTCAAACCAAAAACATTAAGGAGCTTTTAGTTTTAAGGGTGTATAAATTGCCTGTTGTGTAGCTTTCAAAAAACACACCAAAAAACCTGAAACCTTAACTTCGGGCAAAAGCAGGAGTCTAGAGTCCAACCAGGTTACATGTGTCTGGCAGTCCCTGAAAATGCAAAATACTTCATTTTCATAGGCAGAACAGCAGGTTCTGCATGCTCACATGGAATGATTAGTGCTCTCCAGTGAACGTGTTGAGAGGGTCAACAATGCTGTGTGACTAGAAGATCAAAGAGACACAGTGATAGGTCTCACATGCTGCAGATGAGGCATGTGCTGTCCTTCACTTCCCAGAGCAAGAACACACACAAATTGCCAGCAAACTACTGTGGTAAGAAGTAACTACAACAAAACAATAAAGAATAAGAATTATGTACTGATGTGTAATATTGTAAACATAGTTAATCAAATTAAAGATTTTAATTACTTGGTAAAAAGGGAAATAAGAAGCCCACTCAAATGTTTACAAAAATATTAATGCCAAAAGCATCTCCTCAGTAATCTCAGCTTAAACTGGAGAACATTTTAACACAACTCAAACAAACACACACATACATACACACACACACACACCGCTGTAGTTTTTGTAATTGTGGAACCTCTGCCTGTCAGCGGCTACAGTGCCTGCTCAGAGCACTTCAGTACTAATTGCCTCTGGTGCTAAATTTAGAGAGAGAGAGAGAGAGAGAAGGAGAGAGAGGTTGAGTACACACAAATTTATAAGTGCAGTAAGAGTGAAGCCTGAGAAAGTAAGGCGGAGAAAAAAGAGCAAGAGACAGTGTGAGAGAGCTCCAGAGCCCCTTTGATCACAAATACAGATTGCAGTAAGAAACCTCCCTCTCTCCTCCTCCTCCTCCTCTGGCTGCCAGGCAGAGAGATACTCTGCTTTCCAGTCTAGCTTGCTCTCTCTCTCTCTCTCTCTCTCTCTCTCTCAGGCTGGAGAGTATCAGAACTATTCCATATGTCAGACATGTCAATCAGAGCGGAGCAGTGGAGCCCGCCTCACTACAATCCATCATCCACAAGTGAGCCAAAGCCCAGATTTATTTTTGTCATTGCAGATGCTTCCAAAGTTCTGCCGTCCTATCCAAACAATCTGAAAAATATTCGTAATGTTAATTGCACTATTCAGTGATGTAAGATTTGTGGTATGTCGGAATAATCAAACTGCATCCAGGCAGCAGTACAGTAACAGCATGCAATCTTGCCAGTGCCAGTGATTGCAAAATGCAGCAGGGTCAAGCAGCTTATTGTAGCTATTACAGTTCTGCCAATCATCTTCAATCAAAACAGGCCGTGGAGAGTCATCATTGTTAATATGTGACCTGTGACCATTTAACTGATTAAAGCATTGGCTTATGATAGGCTCAGGATTTCTTCATATTGAGGCTCTAAAAACTGCCTCAATATGAAGGAAACAAATGATTTCTGCTTCAGAATTTGCTCTTTGGTTTCACCAAGTGGTAATTTGATGCTGGTATCCTGTATATTAACTCTCAGATATTTTCTTACATCCCCATTTCCTCTCCT
Source organism: Brachypetersius altus (assembly GCA_037974465.1). NCBI lineage: Eukaryota > Metazoa > Chordata > Actinopteri > Characiformes > Alestidae > Brachypetersius > Brachypetersius altus. Next base: position 11,155,572 of record JBBPDB010000002.1, read on the forward strand.
TCCACTGACCCCCTTGTCTACTGCTTTTCTATAAATTATATGAGAAGAAAAAGAGGCAAAAAGGAGTCTACTTTTGAGATGTCACATCACTGAACGTTCCCTGCACCTCTAAGTTCCCCCAACAAGAATCCGTGTTACATGAAACGCCTTCAAGCTCACTTCAGTGTCACGTCTTCACATGTTTAGTGCCATAAAACAAGGTCTTTAAAATAAAAAAGTAAAACTACACCGGATCTACACTATTTTCATGAAAAAAAAAGACGTGAAATATAAAGCACTCTTCAATGTAACCATTCAGTGTAAAAAAAAATCCACATGCAGTCGAGTAAAGCAAACATATAATAGGATATCTTCTCTTTTTACACTTCAAAGAACAAGAGGGACGTGACAATTAGCAGTCAGCTCCTCATCAGCTGTCAGAGGGAATATTCAGCGCCGCACACACACACAGCTGAGTTGAGAAGTCCAACACTTCAAAGCCTACTGAGGTGTTCAAATACTGCCTGTTTTTTTTCTCCCTCTGACATTCTGTCTGTTTATTTCTCTTATATTCTAGATTTTCATGCATCCCACTGAAACACTGACAGTAAAAATTAGTGATGAGGAAAAAAAAACATAGTTAGCAGAGTCATTAGTATGTACCTCCTGTGAAGCAGTGAGAGTGTAATTAAAACATACTGTGGAGGAAAGAATGGGTACACCTGCATTACTGACATATTTACTGTCCCTGGAAATTTGTCTTTTATTGCAGCAAGTATGAGTGCGGTGAGAATTCATGCATTTGCAAATTTCACAAACCCAAATTTAAACACTTTCTATTGCACTGTACATTACTAATTCCAGAGTAATGCCATTACTCAATGCCAAGATATTTGTTTCTGTTTCTTGAAGACAATATAGGATAAGAAAGAATTTTATTTATGCCGCTGGAATAAAGATAGACAACCAAGAGTTTAAAAGAACAAAACAATAGTAATAGTGAAAATGTCTAACAATATAACAAGTAAATAACAACTAACAAAATAACAAGTAACTATAGCAGATATTAGTGCAAGTAAAGTAAGACGTTAATGTTCTGGATCTGACAAACTGTCAAACCACTGCCTCAGCAGCACTGATATACACATGAAGGACTTCTAAATCAGAGAAACCAGACAATCAGTTTAAATGAAAAAAATGCTCATTACGTTACTGAAAAAGAGAAAAAAAAAACTCTTGTGACGTAACATTAAGATCTGAAGACACTGAGCTTGTTGTGTTTAACATTACTGTGGTGTGATTTAACTTATGACCATGTAATCACATGGAAAACACAATATGACTGTAATTATTAAAAATCTATGCACATGTGTTTTTGTATAGTCTATGCTAATTTGTTTATGCATTTCTGATCATAATAGGCTTGGCAAATTAGAATAAAAATAAATAAACAATATTCGGTGATTTTATTTGTGTAGTGTTGTCAGAGTGGGGGCCGCGAAGCCCACACTCTGAACTCCCTCGGAGTAGGCAGGAACCAACAGGCAGGTGGGTCTCCATGCTTAAGGTGTGTTTATTAAAGAAAAACAAGAAACGAACAGAAACGGGCGCGATGGCCACCAGGAATCAGGATCATCAAAAAACAGATACAGGCAGGATAAATGAGGTGATGGACACATGAGGGTAAACTAACAGACACAGACTATATATAAGGAACTAAATCACAGGACAGAACTCAAGGCAGGTGAA
>JBBPDB010000002.1:11157399-11168224 GCA_037974465.1 Brachypetersius altus
ACACGTGACACAAGCATAACCAAGGATTCAAAATAAAAGCACACAGAAAGCACAGAACCTAAAACAAATGCAAAAAACAGGAAACAGTGGCCACTAGCGGCCACCGACCGTGACAAGTGTATCCATTTCCAAACTTCTCCTAAGAAGCATTTATAGTTACCATCTAGTATAAAGTCCAGTAAATTAGTAATTAATTAAATTAAATCAGTCACTCTTGATGGAATTGGATGGATAGAAACATGTACGTTATAATATTATTTTTGCACTTTTTTGATAGATCCCAAAAAAGCAGGATCCAACATTAGGTGCAAAACTGTAGCTGGAATTAAATGTCTGCACACATGCACATCAGAATGAGTGATGCATATGCCTATCCCTGTAAAACTCTTCAGCAGCTAAGATATAAACAAGAAACTTACCTCAAGGATGGGTTACAACCTTCGATTGTTGCAGGGACCGGGCCCTTAGACCAAGCCCTCAGAGGTTGCAGTGTTTTTATTTTTATGGAGACATGACTCAGTGACAGTGTTCCGGACAGGGCTAACCAGATTAGTGATATGCTTCTGACTGTTAGATGTAGACCATTTTATTTACCGCTGGAATTCACTACTGTGTACATAGTTGCAGTGTGCATCCCACCCAGCAGTAATACTGACGGTGTGCTGGACAAACTTTCTCCAAAACTCACACCCAGACGGACGGTCTACTGTTGTCGAAGATTTCCACCATGCAAACCAGAAAGGGGGCAAATATGCTGGACTGTGTTAACTTTGCTGGTGCGTACCATGCTGAGGCTTGTCCTCATCTCAGGGGTACACAGTGACTTTCTAAATCAGCAAGTGCATTAATGAAGTTATTACTTCCAAGACCATCACCACATGCCCAAACCAGAATTCGTGGATGACTGCAGAGGAGCATGTGCTGCTCTGCCAGGGATGACTGCAGAGGAAAATGTGATGCTGAGAGGTTCGTGACTCTGCCTTCAGGTCAGGTGATAAACTGCCCAGGGAACTGCATGGGCCAACTAGTCAGAGCAGCAAAGCCTGCACATTCTTGAAAAATCCACAGCCACTTCCTGGATACTGGCACCATGCTATCCAGGACATTATGTTGTTAGGCCTCAATTCTATATGTGCTAAATGATGTTGACCTGCAATTTGAGGCACAGTATGATATGGCAGCCAGAAATACGTTCTCTGACCAGGGCTGATGTTAAGAGTCAACCAATGGAAGGCCACCAGCCCAGACAACATTCCTGGAAGTGTTCTCAGAGGATACACAGCCCAACTTTTAGATGTTCTTTTAGATATCTTTAATATTCCTCTGAGAACCACAGTCAGTTTCAATTTGCTTCAAAGCCACCACCATATATCACATATCCCGTGTCAAAGAAGTCATCAGTGACTTCTGTTCTATCACATGTACACCAATCATCATGAAGTGGTTTGAGAGGCTTATCATGAGAGCTGCCCCCACATTGGATCCCAAATAATCCCAAAGGTTCATTGAATGATGCCATCACCTGGCCCTCAAAGGAATGGCTAAAAAAGATGGTGGCTGACTTCAGGAGAGCACAACGTGATCACTCTCCACTGAACATGAATAGCTTCTCAGTGGAGATCATTAAAAGCACCAAGTTCCTTGGTGTTCACATCAAGGAGAACATTGTGTGAACACTCAACATCAGCTCCAGCATCAAGAAGGACCAGCAGTGTCTCTACTTACTGTGTAGACTAAGGAAAGTGTTCCTTCCCTACAGATTTTCAATTCATCCTACACAGGGACCATAGAGAGCATGGTAGTATCATCCTGGCGTAGTATAGAAATTGTGCTGCATCAGATCGCAAGACCATACAGATGATATTAAGGACTGATGAAAAGCTCACAAGAGTCTCTCTCCCCTGTGATGCAGACATACTGTATACACTGCACTGCAAAGCCACCAGTATTGCAGATGACTGTCACACACACCGGGTCACGTGACGTCACGAGGTCTAGGAAATGACTCACGTAGAGTATATAAACAGGAAGTCAGTGTATCTTCTTCACAAAGACATTAGAGTTACGACTCTCATGCCCACGTGTCTCTACCAGATTCTACTCAAATCACCTCCACCTTCATCTCAACTCTCCGGTACCGTGAGTATGTTAACTCTTCGGAGTTTGTTTGTATACTTACCTGTGTGTGTTCAGAACGCGAATTCATATTGGTGTGGACTCTAACTCCTTCTGGAGCGTTCTGAGATTAAACTACGCGACTTACCAACTCTCTCGTGTCTCTCACGTCTGAGTCCTTCCATCGCGCTACAAAGTGGGCACATTCTGCCTTCAACCATGACAATGACCCCATACACACCCCCACACTCTTTCTTCCATCCTTCCGTCTGGCAGAAGGATTGGCAGCATCCGGGCCTTCACTACCAGGATGAGGAACAGTTTCTTTTTCCAGGCCATCAGACTCCATAATCAGACCTGGATAATTAACTGTACATCAGACCATGAACATTTTAAATAGGGGGGCTTGGCTTCATGTCTCGGCTGGGAAAAAATATAAAAAATATGTTATAATGGTTCCGCCACCCATGCATCACACACACATATATGCTCAGAACTGAACTGCTTCCTTTCTCTCAGTCACAATGCATACACACACTAAACTCTTCTGCAATAAACAAAGATAACTTACTCACAAACTGTCATTGTAAATACTTTATTTATTTATAAATGGTATATTTTTCTAATCCTGTTTCTGATTCTTGCTATTTTTGCAATTATTTGCTGCTGTCTACCTCAGTCTTTGCATCCCTTTGCATTTTTACACATTTAATGACTGCTTCTAGTATGGTATGTTATAATACTGTATTTACTCACACTAGTACTGTTACTGCTCCTGTCAACTGCACTGTATGTAATTTATCGTGTAGTCTAGTGGTGTTCTGTTTTGTTCTTTGTGTGTAGCATGGTCCTAGAGGATCATCATTTAATTTCAACAATAAACACCTACTTGACAAGACTTGACTGAACTAGAGGCTGCCCCTTCCCATGAGTCAATGAGCTAACGTTAACTGAATGAGTGCTGAAAGAGTTAAGTGATGCCTATCTTCCATGTGTTATTTGTGGCTCTAGCTAATGCCAGTTAGAATAGTTAACTTAGTGCAAATTGGGCTGGTTCTGCCGTCAAATGAAAAGCAAAAAAGTTGTGTTTCCTTGAAGTGGTATATTTCCTACATGGCTGTCAATGATAAAACATAAATACCTGAATAGTGATTTCAGAGTTCAACCCCTGGCACCTGGACCTGGAACTGGAACTGCTATATTGACATACAAACACACACACACACACACACACACACGCACGCACGCACGCACGCACGCATGCATGCACACACACACACACACACACACACACACACACACCAGAATCATCATAATTATAATAATTAATTACGAATGTTTCTTTGACATTGACATACAATATAATGCTTTCTCTTTCTTGTAATTATACCCATTGAAGTGATTGGTCTCAAGGTCTTTTTGACCCCTAATTAAAATTAGACAAAAGCAATGAGGATGAAAAGGTTAACAAACAGCTAAAACAATTCCCTTAATGTCTCAATTTAAAGATACAGTGAACTGTACATCAGGACAACACCCTCCCGGACAAAAAAATTCTCGTCAACATACAGCATTGATTTAACAGACATATAATCTCACTTTACAAGTCAAGTTATAGAAAGTTGTTGCATCTCTAATAAAACCTGATATCTTTGAAATCATAACTTAATATTAAAAGTTCTTAACTTAGGGTTAAAAAAAGTTAAAATAATTTTGGATAAGTTCTGTTAATTTGGGATAAGTTCCATGCACTGTGTAATAATAAAAGGAAGTGTAACATTTAAAAACTGAAAAAAAAAGCAACAGTACATTTGTATGTAATTATAAATTGTTCATTTTAAATAGACTACAAAACTATGACTCAGTGCTACCATTCTGCAAACGTTTGACTTGACCAATCTGTTATAATAGAGTTATTATGTAACTCTGTGTCTGATCTCTACGTATTTAGGTTAGGGATAATGGTGTTCTGAGTGTGTAGCGGCAGGCCAGACAGAGCCAATCCGAGAGTTCGGAACCGTCTCCCTTTCCTCTATCAGCATCTCCCTTACTGTTCAAACTCTACATGAAACCCTCCAGGGATATGTGGGAAAAGGGCCTTCTCCAGCCCTTTTGTCTTTCTCTACTCCTAACCAGGCTCCATCCGTCCTCCCTCAGGATAGGAACCCTGCTCTTTCACCCCTTTCTCCAGTCTCCCCTCCTCCATCACCACTACCACACACACACAATGGCCAATATACACACAAAACAGCTTGGTTCATGACTGCAATTACTGCTCAGGTTCCCTGGGTACAACGGGACACGCAGGTGAGTGTGTGTGTGTGTGTGTGTGTGTGTGTGTGTGTGTGTGTGTACCTAAACTGACTGACCAAGGAAGAGTTTAAGCAAGCAAAAAGAAAAGGAGAGAGAGAAAAGAGAGAGAGAGGGAGAGAGAGAGAGAGAGAGAGAGACAGAGAGAGAGTGTTAGAAGGAACTATTTTTGAAGTCAGAAACTGCAGTACTTTTTGTCTCTGTGATGGAAAAATAGAAAGTGGAAAGAAGGTTCATAGCTTTGATGTAGTTTAATGTAATAAGAATTTATTTTTAACTAATCACCAAAGTTTAAACAAGGGCAGCAGGTGAGAGAAAAATAGGGTATTGGCATGACAACAACAATACATATATATATTTGAGTCTTTTGAGTCTAACTGAGCAAATGATGAACAGCTCAGTCCTGCAAACATTTAAACAATGTAAAGAGCATTTGCGCAAACTGTCAGGGCTGTCTTTACACAAACACATTGCGAATCATAAGTTTAGAGTTCAATAGTCATTAATCAAACAGTTCTAATGCACTATAACCCAACTGACAGGTTGTGGTCCTCACTTGTGTACTGAAGTGTTCTCTCTACATTCACTCCCCCAGCACCGTAAATGTCATCACTTTTTCCCCTCCATCTGAGGCGAGCCTCTGCGGGCACTCTCGTTTATCTCTCCCTCCATCATCTCTTCCTTCACAAAAGACCTTTTATTTCTCTATTGTATTCCCTCTCTCGGCACATGGCGCATGATTGCCCGGGTAGGCAGCCATCACGTTTACCCCAGAGAGGAGCGAAAGGAGGACGCTAAGGCCTCTTTGGACCTGTCTCACTGGGAGAACAGGCAAGAATTGCTCCATTCCTCCACACATTCACTCTGGCAAATAAAGAGCCATGGCAGTGCACCTGCTTTAGCGAATTCTACTGAGAAACAATAAAAAAGCAATTCAGCTAAGGAGAATGTCTTTATACACATTTTCACCATCATAACAAAACCCTTTACCTCCAAAAGGATAACTTTATGAGACAAAGAAAAACATTTTTATCTTACAGTTACTGTATTTATCAGACGCTTTTATCAAAAGCAACTTCCATTCCCTACCTACAGGGGACAGTCTCTCTGGAGCAACTTCGGGTTAAGAGTCTTGCTCAGGGACCCAGTGGTGGTGTACTGAAGGTAGGATTCAAAGCCATGACCTCTTGGTTCAGAGGCAAGTATCCTACCCACTAGGGTATCTTCAATTAGAGACAATATGTCAGAAGGGTAACACTGTATTTAAAGGTTACCTTTACAGTGACTTCAGAACATATGCAGAGCTTCTTTTAAACAGTCAGCTGTCCGTCGCTTTTAAGGCCCCTTATTTCAATTCAAATACTGAAATCATTTGGATCACAAACCATCTTATGATACCTTGTGATTTCTCACACAAGCTGCTCAAGAATTGATTTTGAAATACATTATTATGTTCATATTCATGGGTTAATGTCCTCAATCTTAAAATAAAATAATAGGAACTCCATTATAATCTGCTCACATTGATCAAGTCATTCTTTCTCTCTCACACACAGACACACACACACAAACTCACATACACATCTGCTTCTTTTATTCTGTGTAACAATGTGTTTCTATCTGCTTGTGAGCCTTTTCCTTTACAGAATGTGCAATTGTAACTATAATATTCTGAAATGCATCTAAAATGTCATTTTTATCTTTCTTTTGTAATTAATATTACAGTGCATTTAAAACATCTTAACCTTACAGTGCATTAACTGGAAAATGAGCTGCTTTATTATAGCGAAAACATCATACTCACAACTAGTTCAAACAATGTTTCTGAAAACCCTAAATTGTTAGAATTCTCACACAAATAAAAAAAGAATCCGATTATTACATATTTCAGAATATATCCTGCTGTTTTTGGCCATGGTTCCTGCTTTGTACTCACAAATGAGCTGCCCAGACTGCAGCTGTACCTGCAGAACAGTTTCAAGACAACGGTTCAGGAAGGTTTATGACCTCTCCAGAGTCTACATGCTTTATGATTAACTCTTTACAAAATTTTACTTGTTGTTTATTTCACACTGGTATAGCTCTGGCCAAATGCTGTAACAAAATTTCGAAACATGTATGATTAATTTATCATTTCGCAGCTTTTTTTTGGTAGCTTAAAATATTTTCTTACTTTGTGCAAATGGCTTTGGAAAAGTTTGAGCTTTATCTTCTCCGTGGTCCATGGTGATGTGTGTAGGGTTGGCAGGCCGACCTTGGGAGGCTCACCACGAGCACACAGGGAGAGCAGCTCTTTGATATTCACAATCAAAGACCTCCCACGTCCGCCGCTGAGAGGAAGGTTACTTTTGTAGTTGTTGTTGTTTTCTCTAATACACAATACAAAGGGCTGCTGACCATGACTTTCATGCAGGCGTTCTGTTTGTGAAGGTCGGGGAGAGAGGTTTTAATTACCTGGTAAAAGAGCAGCACGGCTCAACAGGGGTTTTATACAAGGGAAATGGGTCAGCGTTGAACATCAAACATGCAGCCTATCCACTGGGCTCTTTCACTCATGCTCTTGTACACACACACAAACACACACACATCCAGTGCATCAGACATAAACACAAACTGTTTGTCTGTTGAGCTAGCCTTAAATGCATTCTCCAGTGTTTATTTCCATGTTGATGAGACCTCAAAATTACCAAGTTCTATCTGACAAAAGTGTAGTTCAGAGATGCGGTAATTGGCCTCAAAGTTTGAGAATTCCATAGAGAAACTCAGAAACTGTTTCAAAATTTCTCAGATCTAAAAAGGCACAATTAACAGTCCAACATGTCATAAAAGACAGTCGGCCTGGTCTATACAGACCCTGTCTATTTTGGACCAAAACATCAAATAGGGACGTTTCACTCTAAAGCCCTACAGTGTTGACATAAGATTCAAGAGTATTGAATTTTCAACATTTTAATTAGAATCCCACAAACAAAGTGAGAGGAGTGAGAGCGCCTTCGAGAAACAGATGGGATCTTATCAAAATCAGCCTTCTGGCTTTGGTAACAAGTGCTACCGCAGATACCGAGAATCCAGAGGTTCCAGGGATACAAGAATGTAAGTCACTCACAGATCAGGTCCATTGGCTCGCTGCACATTAAAAGCCAAAGACAGAAAGTAACACAAACTGCTCTCGCCACAGTACCTAACATTTTCCCCCTGGAATGATACTTTCTGGCGCAGAACTAAATTATGTAAGTTTTACTTGAGTTTAATTCTAATGAAGTGCATTAATAAAGAAAACACTATAATGAGCTGTTAAAATATGCCTCTGGAAGCCTGTGGAAATGAGTTGCTTTTCACAACTCACCTCCAACCTTAGGAGCCATGTACAATCACAAATCTTATCCAAGCAGGTATTGCTTTGTTTACTATTGTCTTTTTGGATTACTATTAGAATGACAAGCACGGTTGCATGTTATTAAACTTTCATTAAACTTGTTCTGAGCTATTATGTTACTTCTTAGTGAGGTTTACAAGTGAGGTTGCAGAAGATAATCAGATAAGCAACCTTTGTGCCTTAGACATTAAACAGAACAATAGAATATGGTGCAGTAATGTACACTATACTGCATTTAGTGTCAGATCTCAAACATTTTTACTTCAGTAGTGACTTTATTTGTACAGGTTATAGAATACTTGTTTCAGTTACAGTAGACAGAACGAAAAGAAAGCACTCAATAAACATATATTTATTGTAAATACAATAAAATATTGTATTTACTTGCATTAATAATATTGATATAATGCATTAAAATTCCTGTTTGTACCATAACTACAAAAGCAGTGCTCTGGTATTTTCAGTCCTCTCTAACTAAGAGCCAGGTAGTAGGAAGTCTTTAGGTGTTGGGTGTGCTTGGGATAAAAAAAAAGTTATGGTTCTATTTATATTTCATGTTTTGTTCTTCCAACATGTCAGCAAATTCAGAATTAACATTTGCATAAACGTGCCATATTTTAATATGTTTCCTGCAAAGAAAATGTGCTTGGTTTCATGTTTCACTTTTATTGTTGCAATCGACAAGAACAGAGTTCAAGCTTGCGACGGCCTTACCTGGTGTGATCACTCCTGTATTCTAATGGTGTTCCTAATCACTGTGTAGGCAATTTCCTGAAAGTGCAGTCACATGGTTCAGTGTCCACAGCTTAATGTGACACTCCAACAGCGAAGCACAATCCGTAGTATCACACCTCTGAGACTATTAGAGTATTTAAGTATTAGCTTGGAAAGAAGATTCCATCATGCATGCAACGTCCCTCACACAAACACATATGTACACTTTGTGGTGAAAAAGCTGACATAGGAGGGGTCTGGCCATGCTGCCTGCAAAACCAACAGACACAGCCCAAACACACAGAGCAAACACTAACCTCTGAGAGAAATCTGCACACAACCATATACTGCACATGTGTGCGCTTCAATTCAGAGGATTACTGTGGAGCAGGAGATACTCTGCACTCCTAAGACTGAGCTAAGTGAATGCAGATAAGGCTCTTGGGAGTGTGTTCGTGCTGAAGTTTTCCTTTTGTCTTACCTCCCCCTACTGGCTGCTACAGTCACACCTTCTCTCACTGCCCACAGCCTCTCTCTCACGGATCAGACATTCCCTCTCATTATCTTTCCCACAAAATGCTTGATGCTGTGATTTGATGAGACACAACAGTAGTCCCATTGGGTTCGGGAGAAGTTCAAGAACAGCTGGATATATAAAACCACCCCACTAATCTGCACTAGGCCATGCTCATCAGATCCATCTCACAGTTTTTAACAACTTACACACCAAAGGTTGACAGATTTTGGTCAACATGCTTGAAGAAACGGTTCTTGTATATCCTGCTTTGGCCAAGATTACTGAAAGTGTTCCTTTCTAAAAATAAAGGTAGGATTCTTTGGAGACGTTAATTTTTGAAGACATTAATTAACCATATTAATGAGACCTGTTTGAAGAAGCTTTTAAAGTTTAAAGAACCTCCACATAACGAGAGGGTTCTAATTAAAAAGCGTTCTAGAACCCTATATCTGTGTTTATGTAAGCCAAGAACCGCAGAGGAGCCTCTATTTTATAAGTATGGAAAGGCTAAAAATAATACTAAGAATATAAAAAGGGCTGAAGCTGAAGTGGAGAGAATTCCAGGAGGAATTCTCTTTCACACAGACATACACCCGGATAGGATCTGATGCAGAATTGCCCCGTTCTTTTGTAGCCGTACTCCCCCTGCTCCTGTGCTGCTGTGCTGTGGCTGAGGCTGAGTGTGGGGGAGTTGATGGTTGAATAGGGGCTCAGTTACAGACCTGTGGGCCAGCGTGAGTGCAGCGCATTGATCCAAAGCTGGAGAGGCCCGGCACAATAGATGGATTACAAATGCCAGGGCTAGAGCTCCTCCCCTATGCACCCATGTGCCTACACAATGAGCAGGAAACACACATGCATGCACACACGCATACACGCATACACACACACACATACACACACACACACACACACAGTAGAAGATGAGCATTTTGTACAGCACTACGTACTCTAAGTTGGATGCTTTTGATTTTAGAAAGAAAATGCCTATTAAATAACTGGAATTATAATTTTGAAATTGAACAATCAAGCCTGAAACAGATCATTATCTGATGCTATTTTAAGATGTCCCACCACGAGAATTTCTTTGTGAAACATTCATTTTATTAACCCTTCACATAATCCTTTGATATGTTTAATGATAAACAAAACTGTATGACAACACAATAAACCCCTTTAAAACAGCACCATTTGTATCCCCTTTTCTAGCCACCAAACACATTTTCTTGGGATAGAAGGGCTGTTAATGCACACCCACGCAAGGATGAGGGATTAAATAGTAGAAAACAAATTGGAGTGAGGGGACCACATAGAGGAAGCAACATATTGACACAAAGAGAGAGAGAGAGGGAAAGAGAGAGAGAAACAGACTGTTCTGACTGTTCAGGGTCAAATTCAAAAACATACACTCCTGTTTATGTCTCCCCTGGTTCACAGAGCTATTCATTAGGCCTCTGTGTAAATCAATCTGCTGCTTTCTAAAACAGCGTCAATTTGAGCGTGACGCCTGTCAGCTTGACGTCGCTCTGTGGATATTTAACTTGAAGCCCAATTAATCATCATGATTAATTCCTGCACAAACCAGCTGCAACTGTTCGGTAAAACAACTTCTTCCTCACACACTGCAGGAAGAAAGCACAGGGAGAGAAAGAGAGAAAGAGAGAGAGGAGAAAGAGAGAGAGAGGAGAAAGAGAGAGAGGGAGAGAGACAGAGAGAGAGAGGAGAAAGAGAGAGAGACAGAGAGAAAGAGACACAGAGAGAGAGAGAGAGAGAGAGAGAGAGAGAGAGTGGGA
>JBBPDB010000002.1:11189552-11224697 GCA_037974465.1 Brachypetersius altus
CCCCAACCTCAATCTAGATTATTCTAGATTAATCTCAAGATTACAATGAGATTAATCTAGATTAAAAATATTAATCTATGCCCACCTCTAATATATATATCTACATATAAAAAATCAGAAATAGATTTGCTGTGTCCTAAACCACGTTGTTAAGTCTGTGCCACATTAATGAAGAGCATTATGTAGTTTGACCAGGCTAAAAGAGATTTTGGGGATATTGTTTTATGGAAGCAATTTGGGCTATTTAGGGGACAACTTCTAGTGTTTGTTAGCAACATTAGCCTCGCAGCTGCAGTTATGCCGTGTGCAATATAATAAATACGTTGTTTATCTAAGACTTCCTCGCATCTGAGCAAAAGTTTTCTGTGCTCATATGATGCATGTTGTTGAAGGTTTAGCTGTTCAACCAGGGTCAGAGGAACGTGGGAGGAGAGGTATGTCTACACACCAAAAATGAAAAGACGAACACACTAATGGGTGCTGAAGTAAAAGAGCTTCACTGATCTCAGTCAGTATCCTAAAGTCTGATAGATCTTCCTAAAGCCAGGCCTGAAAGAGTGCACAGACTGACATGTGAGAAAGAGATAGTGAAAAGACGACAACACATACATAGACCTTTCAGGACGACTGACAAACGCACATGAATATTTATAAAGGCTTATTAGAACAAGCGTCCCTTCTAACGTATTGAGATAAAATGCAGTTAGAAGTGACCAAAGCATCCTTTGTGACAAGTGATGCTTCACTTATCATTTTTTGTAGATTGTGTAGTTTTATGTAAGTTGTCGTGAAAGGTTTACGTAAGTGTCATATGTTATGAATGCTGGTCTTCAGTGTTACCGCAGCAGCAGCAGCAGCAGCAGCAGCAGCAGCAGCAACAACAAGAGAAACAACAACAACAACATTGACAATAACAACAACAACATCAAAGTGCTTTTAACAAGAAAACAAGCCGATTATTGGACATATAACCCCTAAATGGGTTAATATTCAATGAACATGATCCTAATCCTGCAGATTCTGCAACCATTCATTTTAAAGACACGACAATTGTTACACAATTGAAAAATTCATCACCAGCTTGGAAACACTCAACTCCAGATGTAAAGTGCGCACACACACACACACACACCAAAAAGCCCATCAGCCCATTTCCCTTGTTTAATATGTGTTGAAACTACACAAAATAAGGCTTCCTGACATCAGCTGTTTCTAGCTGAGATGTGTGGGATCAGCTCGTGTGTGCTTCAGTTTGAAGACAGCATGTAGTGGGGCTGCTGAATAAAGCTCTGGATGAAATCTGGGAGAATGGAGTGTCTCGGCAGCACACAGGCTCCTGGCTGAATCGCATTAAGCCTGCGCAGCGTTGGGTAATGGGATCGGCCACGGGCCTTTATGTTCCCCCACCCCCGCCCCGCTCCCCCTGCCGCAGCACGGCTGCATCCAGCCCTCCTCTCAGCCAGGATAACGTGCCATGGCCCGAGCCACCGTCACAGATGAATATTCATTACCACAGCTTTGTGCAAATTTTCTCCTGGATACTGTTGCCCCCTCACCCCCCACCAGCCCCCTCTCTGTTCCCCTGGCCAGCCCGGCTCGCAGAGAGGAAGCGAGGGAGTGGGAAAAGGAGCAGGAGTGCGTACGGGGGTGTGACTGGGTCTAACATAACACCTCAGGGTCTGAAACGGCTGTGCACAATTTTCTGTTTCATTTGCGTGACGCTTTTTACAATAGACACTATGCAGCTGCTCAAGAAGAGCATTTTAAAACATATTCCACAGCACCACTGACTAGAACAAGCAAATAAACATCTATTCTTGTAAATGAGAGTACAGCTATCATTGGTTAAACAAAAGAAACATTAAGTAAAACATCTTTTCTTGATAAATAGACGATGATCGTGTTAAGAAATACATGTTTTAAATCACAACTGGGCCCTCACACAAAAAAGAGAGTGACACCTAAATTATCCTGTATCCTTATCAACACAGTAAAGTGCACAGATTTTGAATTAAAAAAGAAAAATGAGGGCAAATATCTGCTGAAAGGTACTTTGTAGAAGCCAGTTCTCTGAATTCAGGTGTTGGAATGGAACTGGGAGAAAAAAAGAAAAGAAAATCTGACCTTCAAGTCACAGTGACCATTCAGAAATGACCTAGACCAGGGAGACAATGTCAGTAATGCAAAAGCAGAGCAAGTAAGCTGAACAGCTAGCCTCAAGCCCTCTTTCCCCATAGCCAAATTCTTTAACTCAACAGTTTCACTTCTGCTACCTCAGCACCCATACTCAGCTTTGAAGTCCCTCCGATCTGCAAATCGGGGAACAAGGGCATGAATTATTCTTCTTATCAAAATGAGAATAACCAAACTGTTAAGTTGTCACAGTCTTTCACAAAGTAGCATTTATTAATTGATTATGAGGGGAGTATCTATAACATGCAGTGGGAGTCTTGCACTTCGGAAACAGTAAGTAAAGTCAGAAACTGATTTCCGAACAATCTATTTCTAATGTTGAAGTGTTTAGTGCTAGCCATTGACAAAAACCTGTGCAA
This sequence comes from Brachypetersius altus, assembly GCA_037974465.1. Taxonomy (NCBI): domain Eukaryota; kingdom Metazoa; phylum Chordata; class Actinopteri; order Characiformes; family Alestidae; genus Brachypetersius; species Brachypetersius altus. Next base: position 11,192,105 of record JBBPDB010000002.1, read on the forward strand.
GGCAGAGTGTATTAAAATGCAGAGTGTGAATGAGTCTAAAGCTGACCTTTGGCACGGGTGATGGATGAGAGAGAAACTCTCGCTGGCATCTAACTGCCCTGAAAACGTCACCATGACAACCCTGACAACCAGAGCTGAGCCCATGAATATGTAAGACCCACATCTGGACAGCTGCTCAGGCCGATACACTCCTGGTGGGAGAGTGGGCTAAGGGTGGGCAGGATGATGGCCAACAGCATTTTTTAAAAATTGTGACCAAAACAGTTATCAGTTACAATGTATTAGATGCTAAATGTATTTCCATTTGTGTCCATAAGCCTTTGGAGGTTTAGGTATTGTCTTACTGGGCCAACCTATCTTTTCATACGTTTCAATCATGCATATAAATATTCCAGGAAAGGTCATGAATAAAGGCAATTTACTGATTTTTCACATGATTGTCTTTTTTCTGATAATTTGAAGTTAAAATTTATTCAAACCAGGTTTTGGCACATAAAGCACAAAAGAAAGTTTGATCAAGATTAATGTATGACACTGTTTGCAAATTTCGTTGCACTAGCTTCAATGACAATAAAGGTGAACCTGTTAATATGTTACGAATGTATAAGACAGGTTTAACCCTTAGAACCCAAAGCCTGTGTTTTGTGTTGTGTGTGAATGGCTATTTCCAGACTTTATACCTGTAGTACTGAAAGACATGATTCACATTATACACATGTCACAGCAACCAGTTTTTACCCATAGCAGTATCACTGAGGAGAATCAACAAGTATTGTTCTTCACATCCTGGTATTATCTCTATAGTTATCTCATAATGTATGATTTTGTTGGAATGTTGGATAATCCAGAGCGATATCATTCATCAAATATTCAGAACAAACAAAGATATTCTCTGTTTACACCCAAAATATACATATGATTTACGTCACTCATATTACTGATATATAATTTGTATTAAATGTATTATTTTAAAATACACTGAATGTATGAGTCACACAAACAGGTTTACATTTGATATGAGCAGGTGAGTTTATTTCTGCCTGTGGTTCGTGAAGGGGCTGTGGCAGTCAGTAAAACGAATGCATAGGCAGATAAACTAATGATAAATTATATAATATTTTTGTATTACAAAATTGCAAATAACTGATCAAAAAACAATCTTTTCAAGTCAGTCTTAAGTTGGCTCTGAAAAAAACATGCTTTTTTGCTGACTCTCCAAGTATAAATTAACTGACTGGAATTTTTTTAATTCTTCACAGGCACAAATTCCACCTTTTTTTTAAGCAAAAATAGACAAATATATAAAGATATCAAAATACTTTAAAGTATTTAGACCTTAAACAGTGGCATATTTTAGTTGCCCATGGTCTCCTTGAAAAATAACAACGTATGGCATGCATGAGTGCCTCATATAAATGTAATGCAAGATGTAATGTAATGATCATTGACCAAAATATGTAACTGTGCAAATTTAGGCTTGCATTCTAAGCTTTAATATTGTTACTTTCATGTTTGCATACAAAGGGGCTATAGTGCTTATGGAACATTTTATTCTCAGCCAGCTCTGGTGAAAATGTTTTGGCCAACATTTCCTTAGGGTTACTTTCAGTGGTATCGTAATACAATGTGGTCAGAATACATCCGTCAACTCACGGCACTTTGGCATGACATATAATTACTAGCAACCCCTTGGATGTTTGAAACCATCTGGTTTCTGACCCGTTTTTCATTCAAGTCATTTTCAATTACATGAATGCACAAGAACACTGAGAGGAAAAAGAGCCACAGAATATTCAGACTTCATCCATCATACCGATCCGTTGTAGAAGAGCAGTAGAATCAGAAAATCTAGTGTTCTAGGAAAACGCAGGGTGAGTGAATTGTCCACTTCGACGGCATCTGGGCTCTTTTTCTGATTATTTGTTCTTCGTGCACCAAGCAGAGCTTAGGCACAGACATCAGAGGGAGAAAGAAAAGGGGGGTGGGAGGGTGAGAGGGAGAGAGGGAGAGAGAGAGAGAGACAGAGAGAGAGAGAGAGGGAGAGGGAGAGGGTTAGGAGAGAGAGGCTTTGTTACTCTTACCCACTGCACCTCATTGAATTGTAAATAAGGTGTGATATTTTTACAGAGGGGGAAAAAACCTGCGCAGCCGGTGCACAGCAGACAGGCTGTCTGACTGTCTGAATGTCTGCCCGCACCAAGCCTTTTTCCTCCACGCTGCTCAACACACACACACACACACACACACACACAGCCCAGCCAACACACATAAAATTTTTTTAGTTCAACTGTCACTTAGACCTTGATGAACTGGATGTGTAGGGGTGAAAAAAACACTCTTGGTTGTTGGACTCTCACTGTTCGTTTCATGTGTGTCCACATTGCTCTTTCAGGGAAAAAAAACAATGTACAAACAAAATCATAATAGATAAGCAGTTTAAGGGGTAAAATATTTATACACATATTCATTAATAACATGTTTATTTGGCCATTTGTAAATTCATAGATAAATGTATTATTCTTGTAGTGAATCAAAAAGAATAGTTTAGAATAGTTTAGAATAGTTAAAAAATACTATTTTAAATTACAAATACAATAATTGTGTTCTGACATTTTAGCCACTGTATGAGTTTCATCAGCAGCACATAAATTAAGTGAACTTCATGAAGGACGGATTCGCTGAACTCAAGATTATATGGTTGATGTAAGTATTAAGCTAACTTACACACATAAAATACAATATATTGTTTGTTTTTGCCTTTATTTATAAATAAAGAAAACTGATCAGTTTTACATAACAATACAAAACTTTGTAACTTTTTTCTATAAGAAAGATTTAGCATAAAAGAACCAAAAGCAATGGTCCAAACTTACTTAAATTAAATTAACTTCCAATAAATTGGGAAGGCTGATCCATCAGCAACAATAGGTTGGAGGTTGGAGATTTTGGTCCATCAGCAAAAAAACACTGCAATGTTTAATTGCTACATGCGGTCAAATGTTTTGTGACAGGAAAGTGAGGAGATCTGTACTATATATTCCTAATACTTCGATACAGTTAACAGCAGTTAACTGTATCAAACGCATTAGTTAATGGCATTAATGCATTAGTATGATCATCTGGATATGCAGAGCAAGGACTAAATCTTTCTTATAAAAACATATGTTTCAATCCTATAAAATGTGCAACACAGATTTGCAGAATGCAAAAGCTATGTGGCATCAGAAGGCACTAATTATAGACTAATTGCAAAGGTTTTCTTTCTCAGTGTGTGCATGCGCATCTGTGTTTGTGTTTTTTTCCTGTCCTATTGAAACGACAGGACCTTTGTTAATTTAGTAGGATCCTTTGGACATGCCGCTGGCCCTCGGGTTCATGTAAACAGCACTGACACCAAGGACCTCTGAGCCTTTGTCTTTTCATGTCTCTATTGTGGCCTCAGGTCAGAAGATGATTGAAAGCTTTCAATGGGCAGAGATCGTCCACACTCTCCACGTTCTCCAAGCTGGAAGAGCACCTACTCATTCATCTCACACTTCCTTCTGTCTCCATCTATGGGGTCCAACCGTTCCTCTTCTTCTATCCTTCCTCCACCCAACCTTCTTGCCCCCCCCCCTTCACCTTCCCTTTCACGCGTCACCTATCCTCTCATGTATCCTTCGCCTCTTTTTAACTATTCTCTCTCTTCTTTTTTTCCTTCTTATCCTTTTGTCCCTATCTCGCTCCGCGTCTGAGTGCCCTATGAAAAGGGGGCTCTTGTAAGAAGAGCAGAGAGCCGTGGGATGACCTTGCTCTGGAGGTCTGACAGAGTTGAAACTGCTACTCTGAAGAAGACGAAGAAGAGGAAGGAGAAGAAGAAGAGGGAAAAAAAATAGAAAGATTTAGTTTATACTTGTTTGAAGTGGAGGTGGAAGGTGCTTTGAACTGCTGCTCTCATGAATATGGCTACTCTTGAAAAACCTGAGGGAGAAGAGCAGTCTGGTCAAAACAAAAACATACAGCAGACGCTGCTTCCAAGCTCCCATTATAAAGTATGAACATGTGTGGTATCAGCACAAACAAATGATGAAATCAAACTGTGTCAAGTCAGAATCTGATATATATCATTTTTCACCGATAACATTGAGGCAGCTTTATCACTAAAACACACCATGTTCAAAATTTGTAGACACCAGTTCATTTCATGTCTCTGCTCCAAGAAAAGCCTCTACTCTTCTGGGAAGACTTTACACTAGGTATTGATACACTATTGTGTGGATTTGATTGCATTCAGCCACAAGAACATCAGTGAGGTCAGGTACTGATGATTTGTTCTTGATCTCAAACACTACTCCAGCTTATGCCAAATGTACTGACTGGAGCTACATTAGTTCAAAGAACTCAGTTCCTCTGCATGACTGATCTGCGCCCTTCTATCCAATACTTGGCAGTGGGCGCGATGACTTTAGGCTCATGTGTGGATTCTTCACCGTCAATACTTTTCTACAGAGATTATACAAGCTGTGTGTGCACAACCAAGCACCTGTTTATGAAGAAGGCCAGTAAAAGTAGCTGAATCCACCAATTAAAAAGAGTGACCTGATATTGTGTATATTGTGTAGCTGTCGTCTCAAAACCTCATTTCTGAAGAATAGAAACAATCCAGAATTGCCTGGAGCACAATTTTGCTGCAGTAACGCGTGTCTTTATTTACGAGGCGATACAAAACTACGAAGTCTGCGTCAAACAATGAATGCCATGCATTTCTCTAACAAGTTCTGTAAGGTCTGACTTGATAAATATGATATATGAAAGCAGGCGGTATCTTTAAATGAATGTAATGTGTACCCCCAACTCCCGATTTCCACCCTGTCATGAACGAGATTTCAGCACACTAAAGTATACACATGCCTGTTTATGAGAGGTGAAACCTGGGGTGATTATGAATATTCAAATAACACGAGCAAAGTAAATTACAGTTGTTTATGGCAAATTTCTTTGAACCCTCTTGAACCCTCTTTGTTGTGTTCTAAGCGTTTCGAGTGTTATTATTTTTGAAGTAGAGAGAGTTTTGAGTGAACATCAGTGCAACTTTCTCTTTGTACACAGCAGCGATTAGAATTGTTTTAATCCTCTGCCAGTTCTGTGGCATAAACACATCAGAAAGCAAGGGAAGAATCTTCTGCTTTGGGAAGGCACACAGAGCATTCCGAACACTCTGAGATCGCATGTACCTTTAGAACACTAACCTATAACTAAAAAAGTAAAGGAGATTATTCTTCGTAATACACTGCAAATGAATGGATTGCCGCGTGTTTCCTGCTAGGTGCCTTATGATCCAAGAATATAACCCACACACATTCCATTTAACAACTTCAAATATTGGCCTTGTTTGTCAGTAATTACACAAAAAAATATGAATTCTAAAGGCACATGCAATCTCAGAATGTTCGTGGACATTTCGTGGAAAGCTCCGTTCTATGAAAACATTTAAATTCGTGGAGAACCTTCACATTATCTGGAATACATTTAAACTTTAGCAAAGGTTCTATATCATTGTACCTCTCAGAAATAATAAAGTATGCTCCTGAGGTGTGATATTATTGGCTGAGTCATTTCTCCCTGCCTACAAATGTATGGTTTCAGTCAATAATCAGAGGTTATGTCAGAAGTAGGCAAGAGTCACTACACTAGGAAAACTGTGAAAAAATAGATAAAACTAACAAGGGGAAAAAAGTACATCATGATTTCAGGTTGAAAATAAAATAGCGATCCACTGAACCAAAAGGTGGTTCAACTATGGCATCATCCCAAAACTATTATTTTTGCACCTTTTCCTTTCTTTTTAGAGAGCATACATCCATCTATCCATCCATCCAGGGGGTGCTGGAGCCTATCCCAGCAGTCACAGGGTGAAAGGCAGAGAAACACCCTGACAGATCGCCAGTCCATGGCAGAATGCATACATTTTTTATGCATTTATAATAACTGTCGACCCATTTTCAGTTTGTACATCAAACTAAATGAAGTCTCATAGTTCTTCAGAATAGTTTGTGTCAGTTTTGTGGCAATAACCATCATAAATACAAGTTCAACAGTGAAGTTTTGCTCGATTTTACAGGTCCCAGGAAGTTAGAATACTATTTAATATCTTAAAATACATCCACATGTGTGCACCACCTTACTGAGGATCTGGATATGGTTTGAGTGTAGGTTTGGGGTGTATTTATGAGGGAAGATTTGGGTGAATATGGTCTTCTAATGTTTGTTAGCAACATTAGCCTCACTGCACCAGTTCTAAATTAAAGAAGTTCAGTTTGGATGTCCAACATGTCTTGGCTGCTTGACTACATCTGGGGTAAGTGGGAACTTGTCAAATAAATTCCTCTAAAGTATAATATGAATTATTTGTTAACTATTAGTCATGTAGGGAGGCACTGAAGTGTGAGTCCGCTCTGTGGCTGAAACAGCGCCCTCCGCATCCCCCCGATGTGCCAGGGAGACAGAGCTACAGCCCACCCACACGCTCCCCAACCCGAGCAACAACCTCCCCCACACTCCCCAAAAGTGTCACCCAGTCCTCCTAACAAGGGTGAAGGCCATATGTGACTCCCTCATTAACAGCTACATGAAAGAGACAAGGAGTACAGAGGGACATCTGGGCCTGACTGAGACACAGAAAAGAGAGAGAGAAAAAAAGAGAGAGAGAGAGAGAGAGAGAGGGAGTGTGTGCGTGTGTGCGTGAGTATGTGTGTGTGTGTGTGTGTGTGTGCGTGTGTGTGTGTGTGTGTGTGTGTGTGTGTGTGTGTGAGAGTGTCAAGTAGAGTGGAGTATGAGAGTGAGAGAGAAATGGAGAGAACAGGCTGAAAGAGTAGAGTCGGGAAGATAAGGCAGGAGAAACGAAAAATGGGCTGGGGAACTAAATCTACCTAGCAGTACAGCCCCGGAGGAGCAGTCAACACCTTTTTTCCTCCAAAATATACTGGAGGTGTCTAATAGGACATCACCACCCAATCATTCCTTCCAGATAATGCTGACAGAGATGACAGCCACAGCAGTAAATACACACATACAAACACACGCGGGCACATCGTATGCTGACAGTGGAAACAGATCTCATAGCTAAATCAATCCCAGGAAGCAGTGACACTCCCGTCATTTCCCACACCTTTATTCCCCTGAAGACTCTCAGATATGGCACATAACTCCAGCTATTGGCACAGGTCCCACTAGCTCTGCGAGCTGACAGGATTGTTAATGTGGTTCTAAATGCCTGTGAACCAACAGGGAATATTCAGTAAACACTTTAAACCACACTGAACCTCCACAATGACCCTATCAATGATCCTGTAAACTTACACCCATATTCTATATGATTAGTGTCATTTTGAAATTATAACAAACACCCACTTTTTCTTTTAATGCTGTTACTTTTTACACTGCCTGTATACTAGTTGTAGTGTCAATAGCTAGTTGAAATTGAAAGACATCATTCTTATAGTCTTTAAGCCTGCATTTAAAAAGTTCATACCAAGGTTCATCCTAGGTTCACATACTCTGTCTTAAAAGCATGTTTTGTGTGTCTGCCATGGCTTATTCTGATTGCCTTTTTCTCTTTAAAGAAAGTTTACACCGTATTATAAATGTCAACTCGACATAAATATTTCGTGGAACAGTCACCAAGTTACATTGTTTTAATTGTCAGGTTTACAATAAAGTGTGAATCTTACAAAACAGAATATGAAAAACTAAAAGTAAAACTGCTAAATGGACATTGCTATACAGGGCAGAATGTTGCCATGGACATAATGCTTCCTATTTCTCAGCATCGCTAAAACTGAAAATCAGAATAACAATGCGACACCAGCACTACTACATGGGTATTGACGATTTAAAAGTGTGTACACATCATAACGGACATATCTAATTAATTACATAATGTATTATATTATGCAAATTCTCGTCCACAAATTCAAGACATCCCTTCTGTTTGATTTGATGTCAAGAAATTTTGAAATGATAAATTAATAAAGGCTGTTTTAATCTTAGGCAGAGTTTAACTTGCTCCATTGCTCCATGGATGCTACAGACACCATCCCCATTATAATACCAAATTTTCTTGACCTCTCACATGAAGGAAATACTTGGAAACATTTCAACTACAACAGTCTTTCACTATAAACTCTTTATCAAGCAAGCAATGATACACACCAGGTGAATGAAGGAAAAGAGCTAGTCTGAAAGACTTGTTTAAAGTCTTGTTAAACTAATTTCAATTTAAATTTTATGGGTCTGCAAGAATGAGTGAAAAATAACACCATCTGAAATGTTGAAGGAATGGACATCCGTCGTACCTTTGCTACGGTTTGTCTCCTTGAAATGGTCTGTACCGGGCACATGTGGTCCTCCTACAATCTGTTCATACCTTCAGCTTTTCTCAAGTCACATACAATTAAACTGATGACCAGGACACTTCTTTCCTCTGCTTATAATTTAAAAAGCCCTCCTGTAAGATTAATGCATGATACTTTGGGGGGGGGGGGGGGGGTTACCCTTAATCTAAAGTTCTCACAATCTCTTGCTGATATGCTACACCTTGTAAAAATATTTTACAAGCGCAAGTAGACAAAAGGCACGACATCAATAAGATTACCAGCTTGATACAAATCGATTGGCTCTATTGTTCGCCTCGAGGGATTTGGAGAGTAGTGCAGGAAAGCTAAATAGAGGCTGAAAACACACACACATTAGCTAAACGGAGTAAGGTGAGACTGAAAACACACACAGGGTAGTTGTTAACATTAGACAGGCTTATCCAGTGGTCTCTCAGAGCTGCTCTCTCCCTTCCCAGAATGTCCTGGTCTGCTGCGCACTCAGAATCCCTCCTCCATTAGTGCTCAGCAGGAGCAGAGGGGCAAGGTTACGGACGTGCAATCTGAAGACCCCCTGGCCTGGCTAAGAGCTCCTCCAGCCAGGGTACTGTCAGAGGGAACAGCTGGACCCCTCCACACTCTGACCCCCAGCTTTTAACAGTAGGTCACCTTGCTTTCCTTATCACCTCCATCAAACTCCACTCCTACACTCACACGCTTCCTCTGGGTTCACCTCCATACCTGACTGGTTCAGCACACAAAGAGAAAGCTCCCAAATTCCGGCCTAAAACGGCATCTCATGCTAATTGCCAATTGAAATATGCTGATAACTAAATTGTGCCTCAAGCCCTCAAGCAGTGCTTTTGTGCAATGCAGTAGTTTGGGTGTTTTTTTTTTTTTACTGGCTTTATGTTCTTGAGCATAAAAGTGAATTTCACAAACTTTTTTTTTTTTTTGCATTCTGATTCACGGGAACCCCCCCTCCCCCGAACAGAGAGGCCGAGAGAAGCTTAAAACGTGCGCGAGCTGGAAAATTCACTGCAATATCAAGGTGAAATTCATCAAAGCTTGCGTAGTGTTGACACAGCTCACTCTGTCCGGGGGAGAGAACGTGCGTGAACCGGACAAAAAATCACGGTTCGGGTCGGATCATGGTTTTAAGTCACGGATCGGATCAGTTTTCGGATCAGCAATAAAAAGACGAGACAAATTAAAAGTCCAGGCGAGAGACCGATACAGGTTTAAAACGTGCGTGAACCGGACAAGTCACTGAAATATCGGGCGATAAGAATCTTGCGCCGTTAACGGCCCAGCACTAAATGAAAATAAAAATTCTTCTGAAAGGCCCCTGACTCTGCATCACCTCAAATTAAGCTATATACCAAGGATCACTCCAAACAGGTCAATGACAAAGTTTAGGAAAAGAGTAGATCAGGGATTTTATTTGAATATCCCACTGAGCATCATTAAATCTATTTTAACAAAACTGAAAGAAGATGGTACCACTACAAACCTGACAAGAGAAGGCCACCCACCAAAACTCACAGACCAAGCAAGGAGGGCATGAATCATAGATGCAACAAAGACACCAAAGATAACTCTGAAGGAGCTGCAAAGATCCACAACAGAGATGGCATTATCTGTCAGTAGGACACTTTAACCCATACATAGTAATTTTTTTTTTTCAGAAGAGTGACCAGAAAACACTCAACAGAGAAACGCTAGGTGTAGTGCAAACCCAACACTTTCCATCACTCTGAGAATGTCATTCCAACAGCAAAACATGGTGGTGGAAGAATCACGCTTTGGGGGTGTTTTTATTGGCCATGGACAAGAAAACTGGTCTAGAGTGAAGGAAAAATGAACTGCATTAAATACAGGATCATTCTTGAGGAAAACCTGTTTCAATCCGCTAGAGATTTAAGACTGGGATGAAGGGGTGCCTTCCAGCAGGCTAATGATCCTAAACATGCTGCCAATGCTACACCAGAGTGGTTTAAAGGGGGATATTTAATGCGTTGGAATGGCATAGCCAAAGCTGTAGCAAGACTGCTGTACACCAATACTATCCATCTAACTTTAAGTAGCTGGAGCAGTTTTGCCTAGAGGAATGGACAAGCATCCCAGTGGATAGATGTGTTAAGCTAATAGAGGCATATCTCAAGAGACTTGCAGCTATTTTTTGCAGCCAAAGGTGGCTCTACAAAGTATTTACTTTGGGGGTGAATACCTATGCATGCTCAATATTTCTGTTTTATTTTGTCTTAATTGTTGCTTGTGTCACAATGAAATTTCAGAGTTTGAGGCATGTTGTGTTTATCATATGATGCTAACCTCTCAAAAATCTATTTTAATTTGAGGTCGTAATCTGACAAAACAGGACAAACACTAAGGGGAATATATTGGCAGGGCGCTGTACGTAGGTGTACATATTTGTACATTATGTAAAAGTTTATGTAAAATGGTATAAACATTTAAAACCTAAATTACTAAGAGTAGTATTCGTATATCTGCATAGTCTAAATATGATTCTTTTGAATAAAGGTCCCTCATTCTACAAAATTCGGCCTCTCTAAAGCTCTGACTACTAATCTCAATGTGGGAACCAGAGCTACTACATTTTGATACACAGGTTAATTAATGGAGCACATGTATCAAATTAGTAATCCGTATCAGCCAACACCTTGAGATACCGGAAACAGTATCAGGAGATACAGAATCTTGGATCAATGTATCCTTTGTGGTTATTTCTGTTGGTCAACTTCTTCATATTATCTTGAATGACCTGTTTCTGTACAGCTATAGGCACTCAGAGAGGATCATTAATTTGGCAGTCTCTTTGCTGAAGGAGGGTAGAAGAAAACTATCGTTAGTGGCAGCTTTCCAGGAACAGCAGTTTACTGCGTACATTTAATTGTACTTCACTGTATAGCATCTCGGTTATGAGAATTTACAACAAATTAGTTGTTATTGTTACAACAACAATAACAACTACAATAATAATAATAATAATAATAATAATAATAATAATAATAATAATAATAATAAAATCCTATCTAACATCAACGTACCAGACAAGTGATAGAACATGTCCTGCTTAAATATGGTGGTCTTTATTTTTAATACCACTTCAGGGATATCTTCTTCAATCTGACAATCAAGAGGTTTATTTTGATCATGCATTCTCTTTTCACAAATATCTTTTTGTAAAACTGAAAACAGTAACAATTGAATATTTGGGGGGGGGTTCTATATTTAGGCTCCACTTTATTCTCCTTTACTCTCTCTTTTTCCTTCAGCGATCTCGTGCAGACTGCAGAGCTCAGTTCGTGTGTGTTAGGCAGGTAGTAGAAGAGGGCTCTTGCACAGGTAAATTATAACGCGCACAGAGGCAGAACTCGTTAGCCGACCTGTCAATCAACATGAGGCACGTTGGGGAGGCAATCACAGGGACGCCGGCAAAGAGGTCACCTATGAAGACATTCATTTTCAATTCATCCATCAGATCGCCACTGAAATCAATTTACTGCACATCAGCGACATTGGCCTGCCCCCATGGCAACCAATGCCATGCAGCCGTTGTGCATTCTAACTAACTGCGCCTCGCAGCACATCTGATTATAAAAACACTGGAAAACCAGAGCACTCAGCATTACCATCCACAACAACAACAAAAACAACAACAAAAACAATAATCCAACATTAAACAAAGTCTGTAAATATCTGCCTGATTGTGATCATTATCTGAATGGGAAGCTCTCAGTGTGTTCTGCGTCACCCTGCCTGTCTCAGACGCTTCCACGCACTCATTGAGATGCAGCGGGTGACACACAGGCCACAGGGAGATTCGATCAGCAGCACTAGTATTAAATTAGTTGTCGGGCATTCTGCATATGTCAGCACAGTAGTTCATTAATGGTGTTTGTTTTTGAAAACCTGAAGAAATATGATAAAAAAAAGGGGGGGAGGGATAAAGGAGAGGGTGAACAAGGGTGGAGAGAGTGAGCAAGGAGGGGAAAACAGAAAGAGAGCTGAAAAGAGCAGCTGACTCATCAGACAAGCCAAGGACACCAAAGGCAAACTTTATGAATCACAAGAACTGGTATTGTGTACAATATAATACACTAAAGTCAACAGTTCACATAATATATCTGATTTTAAAGACACAGAAAGCAGTGCTATTACATTCATCAGCATAAAAGAAGAAGAAAAAAAACTAAAAACCCTAAATTCTGCAGCACACTGAGGAATTAAATCCAGTTTCTATGATATTATTCATCTACCCACATCCCAATGAAAAAAAGCATCTTTCCGGTGCTTTCCATTCCAGGGCAACAGACGCCATTCCCGCAGCCAAACAGACAGGTGTCACCATGCCAACAGTTCAGAATGTGTGAGAATGGGTCTGTAGGGCATGACAGGGTGGAGGGGGCACAGATGCACACTGGCAAAAAATAACCACCCTCTTTCTCTCTCTCTCTCTGTCTCTCTTTCTCTCCCTCTCTCTCTCCCTCTCAATTTCTCTCTCTCTCTCCCCCCAAAAAGGTCTAACAGAGTAGAATGAGACAGCCCAGGGAGTGAGGGCTTCTCACTGTGCCACTGCAGACTCATTAATGAACAACGGAACACCTGAGATTTAATTAGGACAAGTTAACGAGCAGAGGCAAGGGAACCTTATTAGTGGACCACTATGTTTTAAGTAGATGGGGAGAAAGTCAAGAAACTGACAAAAAAAAATTTAAGGGTGGAGATTGGGAGCGAGAATTTCGGCAAGGACATTCTCGACATCATCCAGCACCAACATGATCTCATGCAAATCTGCCTCATCTGAATAATTACAAAATAAAAAATTGGCAAAAAAATACTGGACAAGTGCTTGTGTCCAACACACTTCCCAACGAGAGCATTCCAAGTTTCTCGTCTCTCAGCACATAATCCCCCAAATAATATAAAAGCCTCATGAGAAAATCTATCACATGAGGAATTCTGGCACAGGCTCAGAATGTGGCATGGCGGGTGCCAGTGCTGCTGCTGCTGCTGCTGCTGCTGCTCCTGGCTCTGGGAGTATCGAGGGGACTTAGCATCATCCTGCACTGCTGACACTCTTGCTATTAAAATTCATGTGTCACAGGGGCATTCTGCTAAATGCACAACTACACCCCTGCTGAGAGCTGCTCCAGGATCATGCTAGAATAACCCTGGCTCAATGTTGATTTAACACTCATCTCAGGGATGCAGCTTTAGAGCACAGTAGCATTTCAAGACAGCGAAACCTTGAGCAGGAGAAACGATGGACCTCTGCCAGCAGGGCAAAGGAGAAAAGTAAGGCAAGAATCGTGCTGTTTTTCTGATTCAAGTCAGTTTTGATTACCCTCAACCTTAGCAAACTTTGACTTAAAAATACATTTTAAAGAAAACATCTGAGGTAGGGTCAGATAACTTGATATTGATAGTTATTTTTTGAAATGCTGGTTAGCAGTTTAGCAGTAACTGAAAAAGACACCAGGTGACAGCGAAGAGAAAACTACTATCTCCAAATATTCAGACTTTACCCTCTTAACTGATATTGTTGATGTAACATCATAAAAACACAGTGGAAAAGAGAGAGGATTGCAGCAGTCGTAGCATCTTCAGTCCCCACTGGAGTGTGCCAATCTGTATCGCCATCTAGTGGCTGAGGCCTCTTTCCTTGTATTCTTACACAGCCTCAGACATCTCCCACCACAATCTATAACATTTACCACCAGTAGCCTTGTCTTTATCAAAAGCTTTCACATCGAGGATAAATCTAATTAGCTCTGTTGACTGCCATGAGAGTGTGGAGGTAAAGTGAGGCACAAATCCAGCACACACTGGCTGTTTTATTCTCTCTCTCTCTTACACACACACACACACACACACACACACAATCTGCATGCATTTTAAGTCCAGCAAACAATCAATTATTGAATAATTAACCTCTTTTGACACGCCTCGCACAATCAGATCAATAAAGATCGCTTAAACGCTGGTGTAGTACATGATGTATCATCAGTCTCCTTGTTCGTACTAGGCAGCGAGAACTGCTACAACATTTCATTAGCTGTAAAGGACAACTTTAAATCAAGGGAGGGGGGAGGGATCTATATGCATTTGTTTTGCACAGCTCCAAGGCATATGGGGTGGGGGGTTCTAAGGTGGTGGTGGAGGGGGACAGATTTTGCATACAGATATTATAAATGCAATTGTCTTCTTCATGCAGGCAAGCAGGGGGCTCTTTGGAAATTGACTTTTTGATTATTCATTTAGTGTGATAATTAAATAGTCCTTGCCCTGGGAACACGGAATGACTGAACCACGTCGAGGATATCTAACAGGGCTTGACGGAGCCCTTAAATAATGTTTATTTATCACCCCTAATATTTCATTGCCTGTTCTTCTGTGACCCATGACTCACAGCTCTAAACTTCACTGTTAAAGCGGTAGGAAAAGTGGCAATTTTTAAAACTGAAGTCTGCCGCAACAAGTTGTGTTTATGATCATGTCTGTTGATGATCGTTTTCATTCAGAAAATGGGATGGGGAGGAAAGATTCTTACAGGTTATCCTGACAGCAGCGTCAACACAAAAATAACAATCTAAAAAAGTGGATTTCTTCACATGCTTGAAGGTCTGCAGTCTGACTCTGGGCCCATCCACATGTATAAATTAATACATGAATACATGAACATTTTCATTCCGCATCTGCATGGTGATATATTATGCACTGACCCCACTGCGTTTCTGCTGCAGATATTATACTTTAATTAAGCCTTAGCTTTACCATTGCTTACCAAGTTCATGAGATTCAGTTTATTTGAATGTATTTACCGCTTTCAAATGTCAATCCCTTTTGAGATCACAATAAGTCTATTTGCAATTCGAGAGATATGTTAAAAACATAACCACACAGAGGGTATAAGAATGAACGGTAACGGACTTAGAGAGCGGACTCAAAGTTGAACCATAGTGGGACAGCCAAAACAGGACTGTAGCAAGATGAGACCATTTGAAAGCGGATTAAAATCTAAACTGAGGCACAACCAACAGATGAGGCACAAGAATCTGGATGACCTTGAGGATGCGTTTACAGGAAAACTGAAGAGGAATGAAATGAGTGAGTCATTTTCTGTTATAAAACACACTAATTACGGAATACACTCATTTCTAGAGCTAAAGAAAAAAGCATAAAATCTTGTACAAGGCTTTCAAAACTACCTAGTTTGTTAATCTGATGCTGATTTGTATTCATGGGTTTATCTTTTTGTATTAGAAAGATGTTTTTTCTTGTGATAATCTTGAGTAACCCTGCACCCAAGAAAACCGTCTACTTCAAAATTCATAAGTACGCTCAAAGCCAGGGCTGTCATAGTACCTTCATTAGAGGATGCATTTAAAAGCTAAAGTAACTTTTCCACCCTTTTCTAACAATGACTTTGAGCTTCAACACTCAGGCACATCCATGGCCCCGATGACTTTGCACAGTTTTCTATCACTGCAGGGGATCTGATTGCTTCTGTGAGCTCAACTGATTTTGTTTACTATGGCTCACGTGGCAGGACATCTATGCAGCTCTTTTCAGTGTGAAAGCCTTCAACCGACGAGTACCCGGCTCCTCTTAACCCACTTTCCAGGCTGGGGCTCAAACGTCAGGAGAGCTGAGCTGCCGGAAAGGGAAGAGTTCTCGTTATGTTAATGCAGGACACACTGATGGGCCCGTTCTGTTTCAGGAATTACCCGGCTTGTCACGAGTCAAACAGCATTTGAATAACCTCTGAAAAATATTTTGCAGAGACGTAAAAGTACGTGAGTCCAGCGCCAGTCTGGATTTACCCACTGGTCTGAAAACAGACCCTGTTTGCCTGTTCTCTCTAAAAAATGGGCATAATTTTTCATAAATGTTATTCAAATGAACTTGTGTTAAATATGCAGTTGTTCCATGAACTTGAATAATCATAACAATGGAAATGCTCGAATTTGAATAAAGGGCATTTGAATTATAAATGTGTTCATAAAATATGGAAAATTTTCCATCTTAGTGTATATTTTTAAATGATTTTCTGCATGCAGTCACTCTCAGAGCGTGCGGATATGACAGGCCATTTCTGCAAGGTAACATTAATAAACATGTTTACATTTACATTACCAAGATGCACTACCTGGGGTTATGGCTTGAGCTGTGTAAACTAGGGTAGGTAAAAGAGACAAAATGGCATCGTATAAATGTTTAAAATGTTTCATAAAAAGACATTTCTTTAAAGTAATGACTGGCAATAATGAGAGTTGAAGCTGCTCAGTTTTACATGCCCATAATTATGTCTAAGCCTTCAGGTCCCTGTCACACAGTTTTCTGAGGATATTTTATTTATAGGCAAAGTTCTAATTCTAAAAATAAAAGATAGTAGTTGGGACATTTTTTTGGCATATTTGGGCCAGGTAAGTTTCCTCAGTGGTCTATTCTTGTGATAAGTATCAAATACAATAATGCACATCAAATGCTAGTAAATTGCACTAGATGCGTTTACGTCTTAGCCTGTGTTATTCTCAAATGTATTCCTTTCATGTGTTTGAATGCTCCGTGATAATTACACTGCTGTAGAAATTCAACAGTGTAAGTGTTTTTAAATGTGTGTATGTATAGCTGTACAGCAAGATCATAAGCTACTATCCTACAACAGTGATGAATACCACTGCTACCAGTTCTTACCTCTCTCCCCTCTGCAACCCCTTAAAAAAATCGTTGAGGCTAATTTCAATATTCATGAGCTCTCCACAGGCTCAGTTCAGCAGTTTCCATTAAGCATTAATTAGGCGCCGGAGGGGGAAGCAAACACAAATAAGGAGCTGAATAACTAATTAAGGTGTTTGAAATGCTTGAGGCCCGCAATCCCACTAATGGCCTGTTAGGTTTGAACAAGGTATTTGGGGGGAGGGGGGTTGGGGTCCACTCACGCAAGCATTACGTCCACATACACATCTAACGGAAATGTACACAAACACATGGACAGTCACACATCTCACAAACTCAGGATTCACACGCAATAAAATCAGGAAAACATACACTGGAGTGTGCTTCAAAGTTTAGGCTAAATTTGCAGAAAATATCTGGCCTACCCAACAAAAAGAGCTTGGCCTTGGTCAAAGGGGAACGTTTCAGTACATATGTTACCCAGATGTGGCTAAACTAGTCAGATGAAAGACATGCTAGGTTTTCTAACTTGTATGCTCATTTTGTTTTTCGTGGACTGTTTTTCAGCATCTTGCAGCACACAGAATCAACATGCTATTTAACCTGAGAATGCATCTGGCCCACAAAAAGTCTAATGATGGCATTCTTTTCTCTTTCCACAAATGTCAGACAGAATTTTTTTAGTTCTTATAACAGTAGTTTACATACATGTGGCTGCCCAAAACACTATGTTTAAAAGCATACAATAATTACATTTTACCAAATTCAACAATTAGTATAATGTAGTGTTATCTGGGGATATGTGCATTTTAACATCCCTTGTTGTGCTGCCCTTTATTTAAAAGGTAATTTCCATAAAATTAGAATTTACCTAATTCATCATCATATGTTTGACATGACAACAGGAGCATAAATGTGTATGACATTATGCTTCGCATGTAGAGCAAACACATACATTTGTCATGTTTACAATCATTAACATATGTATTATCATAACATTTTAATATGTTATTGTCACACTGACAAACTCTCCAAGTGGTTGAATTCAATTACCATAACCTGTATAAACAAGCTGGTCATTTAAATTCATTTAACATAATTTGCTCTAAGGAAAATTGCCATGAAATTTGCAACACAAATCTATTCGAGGCCTATATCTTGGTCAACAAAAGGTGCACGGCTTAATGTACGAGCCGTGTGTTGCCTCCCAGGCCTGTAACACCACAAAATGTTTCACTTTCTCTGCACGTTTCACTATCATTAAGACCATTTGTCCCATTTGGCTGAGGCTTTGCAGTCTCGAAGCCCAGTATGAGACGAGGATCTGAAACTCATGAGAAAAATAATTAATATTTCTAACAGAGGAATTATCCATAAGCTGGGAAGTAAAATATGAATTGAACCAGTGAATCCTAAAAAGGTACTTTAGGCTTAATTCCCATATAACAAGTCTGTTCAATGAAAAAACCTTGAATAATATTAAAAGTGTTCAAAAGTGCCTCGAACTGTTCAAATTAATACGTGAAATACTGCACAATTTGTCTGTCTTTCAAATTTTAATATTCATCGCTGTATTGTGATCACACAAAACGTGCATACACGCACTCATATACACTTCAGGTACATCTGTTGGTAGTATGTGAAGAGAGAAACGACATGCAGTGCAGAAATGTTTATTTCTCCGTTTCATGATCTTATAAAGAACACTGTGCACCGATCAACAACAAAGTGACTTCATCCATGACTAAGCCAAAGTCTTTTGTGTTCCTTTTGCAACGATTCCAATCAGTACATTGAAAATGCATGGCTATGAGTTCAGTTAAACTGATCATCTTTTAACTGTAAAACAGTCAGCGTGATAATCTATTCAAAACTAAATAATCTTAATAAGTTTCTGTGGGTCTGGTATCAGCATTAGCAGAGCAAAGTAATTCTTATATTAATGTTTCATGAAAAGAATGAAAAAATGATCATTTCTTTCATTGTCTGCTTTAGTCTTTAGTTTTTTTAAGCAGGGTCAGCTGACATATTTTGTGCACTCATACTGAAAGAATTTATTTATATATTCGTTGTTGTTAACAGTATCATGATCTCCTTAGAACAGTGTTAATGTTAAACAGTGGTCACACCGATGGCCTTCCCACATTGGACCAATTTACCTCACTAAGCCAGTGTGAGTGGGGGTGAGCACTTGCTTATTTTGTCGAAAATAATTTGAAAATTAGAAAATGTGTGTAACATCATGCCATAAAACGCATCTACAATTCCAGTACAATACCGATGCAACTCACAGACAACTGAAGAGAATACCACTTTGATCATCAAAAGAGATCAGTAACCCTGAGATTACAGTGAATTATCAGTTTACTCAAGCTAAAGCTGGAGCTTCAGGATTAGGTAACAAGCCGGTTTCTGAGTTCCACTTTAGAGTTCGTCTAACAAGTGGGTTTGCTTGTTCTTATGTTAAAATACATATATACAAATGCATGCATATGATTAAATTAGGATATGTGGGCATGACAGTGTTTCCATGGGTACCCATGTGGGTGTACAGACTACAAAAACTGATTGATATAATTTGACCAACTATAAATAACACATAACAAGGTGAGACAACCCTCCGCTCTAATCACACTAAAATGCTAATCAAAGTCATTCTCTCCCACTGGGCTGTCAATAACTGGCACGTCGGAGTGTATAAGACACAGGAGTTTCGATTAATGGCGTGCCAGCAATCAATGGGCAGTGCAACCCACTAGACTCATTGCAGGTTAGTACAGTAGGAAATGGTCAAAATTCCCTGCACTACCTTAGTACTTTGACTTGCCATAATATTCGGCTCTAAGTACGAATGACCTGACGATGCCTAGAGACTTGCTTGCTTGCTTGGCATTTTAAAGCAAATTAGAGCTAGCCATGTAGAATAACAATTAGTTAGTGAAAGTGACAATCTGGTCATATGTGAACACACCACAGTGTGAACAGCACGAAATACTTTCTCTGCATTTAACCCATTCACCAAGTGAAGCAGGGGGCAGCCAGGAACACAGCGCCCGGGGAGCAGTGTGTGGGGACGGTACCTTGCTCAGGGTACCTCAGAGGTGCCTAGCGGTCTTGGGAATCGAACACAGACTTTCTGATCACAGGGCGAATGCCCTAACCACTAGGCTACCAACTAGTTAGCTACTAGACCGTAGGCAACCTGCTGCAAACTGTCTCATATCAACGCTAAAACATCTTTTAGTAAAATGATGCATTGTTTAAGCAGAATATAATTTGCATTTGGTCCATCTTCCTATCCATTCATCACTCTGGCATTTGTGCTGTTTGACTGACTGACAAATAAGTGACTGAGGTGGCTGACATAGTAGGTAGTTATTCACAGAGAAAAGGACATCCTGTGACCGTTTATTTATGACCGTTCACACATCATTTAAGTTCTCCTCAGCTACGAAGGGAACATGTTTTAGTCACTGTTTGAATTAATTAGAACAAGAAAAGTGTAAAAGAGTAGAAAACATAGGAGAGCCTTTGTGCCAGGGATGAGACCCATATAATCTTGTTGCATTTTAACCCCTCTAAAAAAATATTATGAAACTTATTTATACATTGAGTTACATCACAACTCGTACTATAACCTGAACAGAAGAAAAGTAAATGTTTTGTGTCTTTTAGTGCAATGGGGAATCAGAGAATATGGAGCTGTGAAAAAGTAAAACATAGTTGTTTCTGTCCCCCAATCTGAGGGTCTCTTACCCCATAAGAGGCCTGCATTTGCCCTGTATGACCTAAAGCCATGATCCAAATCCCAGCCCCTCACATGTCAATCAAAGCCCACAGACCTCCAGCAGTCCCCACTGTTCACCTCTACCTGCTGTGAGGCAAACCTTTTTAAATTAAACTAATTACTCCAACACCCAAATGCATGCTTATTCTCTATTGCCGGGGCAGTGCCCAAAACCTGCTTCAATTTCAAAACCTATTTCAATGGAAACATAAGGCTCAACCACCCCCCCTCCCTTTTCCCACTCATTTTAATTGCAACTCATTCACATGCAGAAAGTCAGAATTTCTTCCCATTTTCCTTGGATACAAAAGCCTTATTATTTACACTTGGGAACCCCGCTTCCAAGTAAGAGTAGACTAGACCAACTGCAACATAAAAAAATGTTAACACATATTAAAAATATCAAAATAAATTTAGAGTCAAGCTTGAAAATCCATTGTTAAATGACACGTTGATTAACTGAAAACAAATGGGTTCTTCTACGGGGACCAAACTCAAAACTGCCACAGCCCAGTGTTCTTTCTGCCTTTACTTGTGAATGATTCTTATAATTGAACAGTTTAAGATATTAGAAAAAAAAATAGACACATACTTAGAGCTCTGCTTTGAGCATGGCTTACTACTAAAATGTGCTACCTGGAAACCTAAAAAGACAGAAAACCAAAGATAAACTTTGCTGTGCAATAACGGCATGCTGCTTAAAGTTTAAGAAAACATTAACAGTTCTCAGCTGCTCAGATGACATTACTATTATGTAGCATTCTTGCTTTCATTTTTGAAGGAACAATATTTGATAACAACAAACCAAATTTGCTTTGGCTTGGGCTGTAATAACATTATGCTTCCCTGATCAAATAGCAATTAAATCACTGTGTGTTTGGAATCAGTTAGTGCTTCACAAGCACTTCACAAGTGAAGTATTGTATACACACGTTCAACTGCCAAAGCCCAAAAGCATCTTTACTAATTACAACATATCTCAAGCCCTAATTTGCATTATTTCAAACCATGTGTGGGGTAACTGATCACATAATATTTGGCTCTTTGTGATTTTCTCATTATTTAATTGCATTCATATTCTGCATTTTTGAATTTGTAGGGAATTTTTAAAAATGGACTGAAAAGATTGTCAAGCGTTGGGAACCGTTGTAGCATTTTCAAAGAGCACAGTGATACACTGCAACAAAACAAACCTTCTTACAAACATATACTTACATTTTTATGAAACTTTGTTTTTTAATTTAAAAAAAAACATATCTTTTCATATTTTAATGTAACACTTTTTAAATGTTATATGTTATTTTATCCCCATTTTCAAATGTTATGTTTTATAATACGTGACACTTTTTAAATGTTTTAATGTGTTTTATATTTTTTTTTTAATGAACACTGTGGGCAGCACTGTATTATAATGTATCATAGATGCCTGACTTAAAAACAGACAATAAACCAATAAAGCATATCAGACAAATAACATATCAACTGAAAGTGATCAGGCCTGAACAGAACCAAAAACACACACTGTTTCTTGAGGGTTGTTGTGCAAGTCTGTTTCCACAACAAATCTAAGACTCACCTGTGTTTTGTTTGTATAGGAATGATTGGGAGCAAATAAAGCTGAGACCATTGCCCTAGGACTAAGCGCCTCACAATATAGATCACTGCCAAAGGGACAAACTAGCCTCACACATACAGTATAAACACAACCTGTAATTTCACTCGGCACAGCTGAAAAGGACTGTTTACGGTAACCTTGTAATCAACCTGCCTGGGAGCTCCGCCATTAACCACTATAACAAGCCCGGCACAATCTGGGAGTGAAAGAAGGAGGCCCGCCTCGCAGGCTCTCTGATGGAGCACGACGCTCGCCCTGCCATCTTCCTCTCATCATTTGTTTTCAAGAAGCGCAATTTCCATTTCAGTAGGATTACACCTTTTAATGTATCACAAGCGTTAAGTGGAGGGGAGAAAAGGGGGGGGGAGAAAAAAATCAGCGCCTCACACGCTAGATTTCAAACGGGGCATTTGAGTCTTTGAGTGAAGAGGAGTAGATGAGTGCCACCGCAATTAAAATCAAAAGCCTGGCACAGCAGAGCAACAGTCCACAATAACCCTTTGTGTGCCACTGAACAGATGCGATGACACGGACAGCTGAAACTGGCTTATATGATGAGACATTGCCCACATTCTTACCGCTGCATCAAAAAGAATGAGTAGGCCATGAGGAGATCCCTCTCTAATTGCAGCGTACAGGCACATTAACAAAATATGAAAAGACCCTGTAATCTTATTAAAGCATGGCTGATGATTAAATAAAAAAAATGGTTCAATAATGAGGTGCCATCATATGTCTGAAGAGTTAGAGGACCACAGAACCACATCAGCCCTTGTCTTTTTCTCCTTTTGTGAACGCATTAAAGTGCTGCTTATTTCCCTTTCAGTCTCAATGACAAATCCGAAAGTGCACTGAGCAACACTTCCTCATGGTTGGAAGCATTAAACTCCGTGCCACTGGTTCAAAGAGCATGCAGGTTTGGGCCTACTGTTTGTTCTCCATGAGCACACCTCCACCAGCTCACTTCATCTGGAATTATGAGGCTTAATTATACGCTCATGCTCTGAATTAATGCGCCTATTTACATAACCCATTGTTTATTCATTATTTCAGAGCTGTTTCTGAAATTATGTTAAACCATTTCTAAACAAAACCAAGTCTTTAATAAGACGTGCCACTTTTTGTTCATGCAATTCAAATACTTGCAACTTTCCGACGGGCAAGCCTAACAAAATCTGAATCAAACGTCAAAAGGGATTACAAGTACTTTTTTATATAAATAGGGCCTTAGGAACAAGAAAAGAGGAAGAACTACGATTTTTTTCCCACAGACTTCTCTGTTGCACTGACATGCAAGGCTGTAGGCCTAAAGTCAGCCTCAAGTAGCCTATTAGCCTACTTAGAAAAGTAACAAAAGAAACTTTCCCTTTACCGGCATTCACTCAGCGACCGGATCGCACAGTGAACTCCGCACCTAGGTCTGTGAATTCATCTACCTCCGCAATGAAAGGCACACTGTGGACTACAGGTTTAGTGAAAGAAACCTGGTCTGATTCTTTTTCAAAGGAAATTCAGAACTTTCACAAATAGCCCAAAAACGTACTTTAAAACGTTCATCTCTAACTATCCTTCATGAAACTATTATGGCCTTAGCAGCTATGGCCTTACTTTTACACGTCTGTCAACACTGATTGCTAACACCTGTCCAGTCACACAATAGACAATAAAAGCTCCCACAAAACCTGAGACGTCATTCAAAACGATTTCATTGTTGTCGATTTACAACAATATTCGTATGCATCAAATATTTCAGTGCAGTATTTAAGTCAATAATTGTATTAAATATGTGATATATTTCATTCATGCTTGAGCGAATAAATACTTTAATACTTCAGTTCAATACTTTAGTCCTATTTTGTTTACTGGCATATATACTACTGAAAGGCCTTTCAGTTTGAAAAATTACAGTCTACAATTTTAGCCTGAATGTAGAAACATGAAGTCTATGTTTAACTTCATGCCTACAATTCTTCATGCCTCAATTACATCTTTAATTTCTTTATATTTAGCTCATTTAGCAAAATGCCATCTACAAGAAAAAATAATGCAGCCTTGAAATTACAGTACCTTCACAGGATGTGTTCCTCTGAATGATGTTCCATTGCTCAAGAGGTTTTTGAACAGATGTTCCAAAGTGTTACTGCTACTAAAAAAAGTCAGTCTGTGAAAACCTACTAAATTAAATGCAGAAATTTCTACAGAAACTATTACTACAAAGTAAATGGTTATATTATTCAGCTGGTTGAGTGGCACCCTCTAGTGTTTCATTTCTTTTTTACTCCAAAAATCGTGTACATTTTTTATATTGCAATAAAAATCAATTTTATTTATGGTTCTATGGTTCATAAATGATGAATCATTTGTGTTAAACATCTTTTGTGTTATATAATTTCTAAAAGTTATATCATTTTTTATGTAATTAAATAAAAGTAATTTTTATTGGTCAATTCATCATTAAATCCGGAATAAAGGACACAAATGTTTACCATGTATTACGGAACCCAATTTTACAGTATCGCATTACAGCTCTAATGTTTTAAGATCATGTCTAGACTGGTTGTTCAATACTATACAGGGAGGTCATGATCTCTGAGCTCCACCTCTACTCTAATTAGAGTTTTTAGCCTTCAGCTCTGCCTCCACCCTAATCTGAGCTTTTAGCCCTCTAGCTCTGCCCTGATGCCGTCTATGGGAAGCTCGCCATGGAAGAAATGTATTCCACCAGGCCCTGTGAACACTCCTGCTATCAACACACAATTATCTAGCTTAATCGTGTGGAACTGCACAACAATCACCTGGGACTCAGGAACTAATGACATTTTCACCAAGACCAGCACCTGCAACAGCACACACATACAGAACAGCACCATACACTCAGAAGCAGGAGGAACATAAGAGAAGAGCCCACCCCCCCCCCCCCCTCCTCTCTCTTTTTCCTCTCTCTGTTTTCTCTCCCCTTTTTACTTTCTTTCTTCCTCTATCTCTCTTCTTTTTACTTTCTCTCTTCTGTCTTTTGGCTCCGTCCCTCTCTCTTTTACTTTCTCTCTCACTCTTCACCCTTTTCGTTTTCGCTCTCTCCATTTTTTCTCTTTCCTTTTCTCTCATTCATTTTTCAGTTCCTTCTTTTTTATTTCTCTTGCGTCTGTTTCATGAGTACTTATGCTTGGTTCACTGATTTATAAAAATGTCAGGTTTTTTTT
This sequence comes from Brachypetersius altus, assembly GCA_037974465.1. NCBI lineage: Eukaryota > Metazoa > Chordata > Actinopteri > Characiformes > Alestidae > Brachypetersius > Brachypetersius altus. The sequence goes on from JBBPDB010000002.1 coordinate 11,217,764, forward strand.
CCTCTCCACACACACACACACACACACACACACACACACACACACACAAATCCCCTCTCACACACTCAGACATATCCTGACATGTGTTGAGCATATTTTTCCTCCCTATCTCCCAACAATCAATTAAAGTGCAACCATCCCATTCCAACAGCCTTTTCCATCCACATATTCCCACAGACCATCTGTAAGCAATGATATAAGCAAATGTATGGCTGACAGCACTTAGATTACCTGCCACAACTTCTGATAAGCTCCCCATAAGCCATCTGCAGAGAATGATTGTGTTGTTCCACATAGACTGAAAGTTAATTCACACCTCCCGATGACACACACAGCACAATGATCAACACTGCACTTCCACGCATTGTACATATTCTAGCATCCATCTCATCATTCTTATTTCACAGCTTTCCTCAGAGTGAGAATAGCCTTGTGTTGACCACTGTGGAGGCTTATGACAAGAAGAATGGAATATATGAAGGAAATATGCAATGTAATCTGATTTAGATTGCACTGCTAATAAGTTGGGTCAATTAAACTGAATGTATAGTGTTACATTGTGCAAAGGATGGAATACAAAAAAATTCCTTTATCGGTCAGTAGGTCTTATTGATACAGCTGAATAAGAAAAAAGCAAATCATAAGAGATATGTAGACAGAAGCCAAGATAGTTGTGGACACTCTTTAAATTTTCAACACAACCTTACCTAATACTAAATGATTTAGAAAAATTATTTTCCAATGCAACACTGCCCTCTGGTGGCTCCTAGGGCCAGGCTTAGTGTGACAAATCGGTTGCGATTTACTGCCATTCTGAAACAGTAGCCATGTACCAGCTTGCCTTTATGTTTACAGAGTTCCGAAGCCAGAAGTGGATGAGCTATCTCTCCTCAGCGCCCTGTGTGTTGTGTGTTATATGTGTTCCTTCAGATCTTTAAATAGCACACAGTGACCAAAGCAGGAGAAAATGTAACCTAACGCAGCTCGAAACATGTCAGTACTAAACTGTGAACACATATCGTATACAAATAAACTGACATTGGAGCATCACCTGCTTCAGACATTCATCAAAGGAGCCAAAATGGGTGCTATTGTAACGCATATTAAATAAAAATACTTGCTGAGAAGCTTTTTCTTATTCATATTTATAGACGCCAGTCAATACTGAAAGTATTGGGCACACATACATGAACTCATGCCCTCTTCACAGAACAGCTGTCACACCATGTGGTTGAGTCATATTTCCCAAAGCTGCATGCATTGAATGGAATCACCTGCCACTGCCTCGTCCTCTGTCAATGTATTTCTGACAGCAGATCTAAATTCAACATAAGCCCTGTGTGAACACTGTCCTCACAGCATCCTTTTCTGTCCCCTCACCTTTGAGCATGAGGATCTAAAACTATTACTGCAGATTCTGCATTCTTTTTTTGGTGGAGAACCTGTTGTTTGTGGTTCATTAAAGGTAGAACTTTTTGCACAGTATATATTACCTGAATAAACTGTATAGAAAGAAGAACTGTATGCTTTGTGTTGACTGAGGTGGGTAGTAACTAGTATTAACCAATTTTTTTCTGTTCAGGTATATGTGTAAGCGACCATAATAATGTCTGTGCATCTTAGTGCTGGAGTTTTTTTGGGTTTGTTTTTTTTTTTTGCTGGACCACCCCGAAGGCCAAAGAGATCTGATATCTCTGCCCGAGTCACTGAATGACAGACAGACACTGGTAAAATGTACATGCACAAGAGTCCCAAGTTAAACAGTGGGTATAATTATACAACTCTGCTCATACCCAGAGGACTTACCATAATTATAACCCAACAATAGGTAACACAGCAGTGAGCACCATGTTGCCATCACATACTAACATGGAGAGCTAGCTGGTTTGCTTGTTGTATTCATGTTGCTGTGCTAATAATCACGTGACACTCTATTTTAGACCTAACTGGAGACCTAGCTGTAGCTGTTCAATCCGCACGTATAAGAAATGTGAAATAAATGAAAGAAAAGCGATGGGGAGATTGGATCCTTCGATTACAACCCGTCTAGTCAAGTCTTGGCCAATGACCCTGAGAGCTGAAATGTTTAGACTCTACCCATGTCTTTTTGACAGGTATATATGCAATGCAGGCAAAGGTTTAAGTGGGAGTAGTGTCTGACAGCTACTCCTGCAATATCCTTATATAAATTACATAAATTATACAAATAGTTCAGAAAAACAAGAGGGCTGTCACATATCAACAGCAAAGAATTTCTAGTGAGTTCAATTTGTGAGCCTTGACTCTGCCTGGAAGACCATTCCTTAACATAGTGTTTTGAACATAGTGTTTTGTGGTGGAGGAAGCTCAGTGGGTAGGATATTTGCCTCCAGACCAAGAGGTCATGGGTTTGAATCCTACCTTCAGCATACCACCCCTGGGTCCCTGAGCAAGACCCTTAACCCCAAGTTGCTCCAGGGGGACTGTCCCTGTAGTTAGAGAATGAAAGTCGCTTTGGATAAAAGCGTCTGATAAATGTAAATGAACACCAGTGCACCAGAGTCCCATATAACTAGTGTTTAAATAATGTAACTTGATTTAACATAACAACTACTGAGGCATTATTTCACAGAATAACAGTACTAGTGTAAATACCTTTTTCTGAGTGTGGCTTTATACTACACTCCACATTTGTGGTTTTAGGCCAGATATACAGCTTCTTATTTACAGTGAAATGAATATTCCAACACTAAGCTCAGAGTGTGCTGGGAAAACAGACCCAAAAATGTGCCACAAAAGAAATATGAGATTTTTTTAATTTAAGTGTTTATTAAAATTAAGTTTTTAAACAGAACTTTCTAAAAACAAGATTAATGTTATTTACAAAGCAAAACTAATTTTAAGCATGGAGTTTCACTCATTTAGACATGTGAAAATATCCCGGGTGTACAATAACTGAGAACGTCATAGGGTCATAAACATTCAAAGCTTGTATAAAAATAACCTTGTGAAAAGGAAAGTAGACAAGACGCAAGACAACCGCAAGATTAGTCCACGTAATCCCTACTAGTAAATGTACATTAATGAGATTTCTAAACAATTTCTGTTTTCTAATTTAGACTATTTAATGAATCACACTGTTAATAGAAAGATAAATATATATCATACATATCAGTCATACATATACTCTATGTAAAGGCACCCACACGGGCACACACACACACACCCACAGACACACACACACAAACACACCCACATCTTGTGATCCCAAACCATTCTATCAGTCACACACATTCACAAGGTAATCATATAACAGTACATAGCCAGCCCAGAGCCATTTGAATAGTTTCACAAATACCTCTTACCTGTTTTCTTTTACAAACTTGTTCCTTTATTCTTCCAACCCTTTATCCCTTACCCCACCTCCCCACTGAATAAAATAAAAGTACCCAAAATATTCATTCTGGCTGCTCCTTTCTTGACAACACAGTATTCTGACTGTCACATAGTCATAACCATTGACATAAATCCAACTTTAGGTCTGTCTCCAATGTCATTAAGGGCTGTGCTAATGCATTTGCACTGACCGGCCAATCAGGAGGAAGAGCAGACCAGCTAACAGGCAGAAGAACACGCCCACTGGGGCAAACATAAAGGAGAGGCCATAGGAGATGTTCAGGTGAAAGTCTGAACACAGATGAGACTTGTAGGCCTCATACACATCCACTACATCCATCAACTCCAACCAGATCACATACATCACAGTAGCAGCAAGGAGGAAGAAACCTAAAGAAATTGAAGAACAATGAGAGAATGAAAAGACAGAATAGGAGAAAACAGGCGAAAAGAAGAAAAAAGGTTCCAAGAGAAGGAAATGAGGACAATATTGAAGGTTCATTGGAAATGCTAGCAATGAAACATTGTTTATTAATTTGGCTTATGCCTTCAGTTGGAAAACATGACTGCACAAACTTCTATCTAAGCAATACAAATAAATGAAGACAGCCTGATAAAACAAATGACGAACTATTTTTCATTCTTTAATTGAACAAAATTAAATGTCATATGTACAAAAATATTGTCTCAGCCATTGGTGTGGCCCTCTGGAATAATCATTACAGCCAAACACCTCCTGCAACTGTTAATCAGTGCCACGTATTGACCTGGAGGAATTTTGGCGCTTTACAGAATTGCTGATGTGATGTTGGTGGACTGTCTTGCACAACTACCACGTTTCAGATCTTGCCACACCATTTGTGCAGGATTAAAGTCTAAGCTTTGACACGGCCATTTTAAAGCACGCACCAAACCATCTTTTGGTTTGCTAACTTTTTAGATTTTGACAAAACCTTTTTAAAGACTTTAAAGACTAACTGAACTTCATTTTAATTTCCACCTACCACATTAGTCATTCAAACATTTCACAAATGATCACCTACAAAGACATTTAAAGTTCAATAAATGTCTGGAAAATAGATAAAACACTACAGAACGATTTGTGTTATTTGGTTTATCTGTTGTTATGACTTTCTGATCCCATCTTACGTCAGAATTACGTACAAACGAATGGCTACAAACCTCCTGCCATTATTTTTCTGGATTTCTCTATTTGGGGACATGCACATACCCTCTATTCTAATACTGTAGAAACACACCCTCGTTTGCTTTGAATTGCCATTTCTTCACAGGGGAGTCCTTAATTGACATTCCATTTCATTACTATATTAGTTCAAAGTAAAGAGAAACCACGCAGTTGAGAAGCATTGAGTCAACATACATACATGTAGATGGCAGCTGCAAAACTTATTTTACCATGCTTTATGTAGCAAACTACTCCAACATATGACTACTTATGCAGTTTTACTACTTTACTGTACTTACTTACTAAAAGTGACAGAACCTGAACATTAACACTGCAATTATTAATGTTAAATGTATTTTTTAAAGCAGCTTGTATTGCCAAGCTAACTATTAGCTTACTGAGGCTAGCCTAACCACACATGGGTAACCCTTGTTCTGTGAGTAGATGCATTTCAAAGTCAGTGAGGGTATGTTTACAACAATGAAACAGAGGAATATAATCACAATTTTAATGCTGTAATGTTTCAGCTCACCAGCAAAAAGGAAGAGTCCACCGCCCGCCTTGTAGAGGCAGTGACTGGCAAATGGAGCAGCGCATATGATGATAAAGCCACCCAGTATGACTGCAGTCACACCCAGCAGCACAAAGACGCTCCAGAAGCCTCTGTAGACTACACAGCACAACGAGTCACAATTTGGTCACTGTAATGATGCTTAGATTGACTCATTAATAAGCATTCATAATACTAGAGGTTTCATGTACAAATGAGCAGTTCTTATATGAGGTCAGTTTGACTGAAGAGCACTTTTGATCATGCAGGTGTGAATGCAAATCTGTGCATGTGACATTTCTTACTGATAGCAGACTCCTGAGTGGTTGCATTGTGGCTCTGCTCAGACACAGGGAAAGGAAACAAGTAGGCATGGATGCAGACCTTGGAATATGGCTGATTTGCTGTGGGGACAAAACAAATAATATTAATGCTGATCACCTTTGAACCATGCCTATTATGTAACAAATGTAATAAAAAAAATAGGAGAATAAACAGCACTAATTTCTTCTAGCACCTCTATTGTGGTTATATTCAGCACCACGTCAACAACATTGGACATGATCATTTTTGGGGCATTTAAGGCATTTTAAGAGTGACTCTGTCAGTAAAAAATCTTGGCTTTGAGTTGTTACCATCTGATAGAACCGCACTGATTAGACTGCCTCTTGTGTTCAGAATCAGTAATGTTTCGAGAGAAACGATTTCAAGACTGACACTATTCTTTCACAAAATTGGTCGCATCCATTGTAAATCAGAACATGCTGATTATTCAGTCATTTCCTAAATATCTGACATTTTAGGCATTCAGTTCAGCTGAAGTCCTAAGCACTCGGAGAGGTTATTTAGTGATATCTACCTGGATACAATATAAACAAAAAAATCTGATTGGGTAATTATTATTTTCAACCAAACTTAATAGTGGAAAATGAGTTTTACATGTAGAATGATTCTATTCCAAAGAAATTAGTTTAAAAGTCACTAGGCCTTCCCTTAATGCCTGAAAGCCCTGAGGCGTTCCCTCTGCTGTACTGTGATGTAATAACTGTTAAGATGTTATTACATCACAGTACAGTTAAGATGTATTCATCTAAATTTGTAGTTGTAGTTGAGTTGTAGTTGAGTTGTAATAGACAGAAATAATTTGAGGATCACTGTGCTGAAATATAATAGTTCACTAAATGATTGTGTGCTCTGCATTTGACTTGAATAAAAAAAATATATATTTTATACTTGTTTAGTACCTCTTATGCAACTTACTATTTTTAATCATATCACACAGCAGGCAAATTGCCCAAGGACTCTTATGGGTGTGGTGAGCTGTGCTTGCCCAGGTTGTGAATGGAACCCCAGCCTGTGCTATGTAGTGAAGCCAATATGCTACACCCTCCACTACAGTGTCATGCATATTTGTATAGTGACTGCTTTAGATCTTTAAACAAAATGATTTTAAACAAAATCAGACAAAGAGAGACTTAGAAAAACAGAAAACATATTTTGCTCCTTAAAATGTATACAGTGGAGGAAATAAGTATTTGACCCCTCGCAGATTTTGTAAGTTTGTCCATTGACAAAGAGATCAAAGTCTCAAAACAGTATCATTTTAATGGTAGGTTTATTTTAACAGTGACACATCAAAAGGAAAATTTAAACTCACTTTAAATAAAAGATAGAAACTGATTTGCATTTCATTGAAACCCTGCCAACCATTAAGAGTTCTGACTCCCACAGAGTGGTCAGACACTACTACTCAATTAGTCACCCTCATTAAAGACACCTGTCTTAACTAGTCACCTGTATAAAAGACACCTGTCCACAGAATC
>JBBPDB010000002.1:11231877-11252492 GCA_037974465.1 Brachypetersius altus
TATCTCTCTCTCTCTCTCTCTCTCTCTCTCTCTCTCTCTCTCTCCCCCCCCCCCACCCCCCTCTCCTCATTCATCCTTTTCATGTTGTTTTCTCACTCTAAAGCAAGAGCGCTTTTACCCAGAATTAAACTGTTAGTTTAATAGAAAGTGCCGTGACACTGGTAGAGGTATGGTGTGACTTCAATCATGTTCTTGGCTGGCCTAACCCTGGGCGAGTTCTTCAGAAAAAATGTTGCAAAACCGGACTTCTGAGTTTCTCATTGGAACACCTTCAGGTGTACAAAGGAATCAGTTATCCCCTTTTAGTCCCTCACTGTTATTACTACATAATTCCATAGTAGTCACCCAAAAACGTATAGTAGTTACCGAGCCAACTGTATTAACTCAGTCTGCAGTTTTCACAGTTAAACTATGAACAACATTTGATTGCATGTTGGCATGTGTGAATGGCATATTAGTATATTGGAATGAAGACTTTCTTACTTCCATCACAGTTACCAATGGAGAATGTGAAGCTATTATTTACTAATACTCTAAAAAAAATACAGAATTGTTCAGGTACCCTTTAGTTATAAATTTTATTTTAAATTTCAGCAGGTTGTGAAGCAAAGAAGGTGTCATATTTGTTTCACACCCAAAAAGTAACCTATAAGAAAAATAACAAAAAACAAATGACTGTACAGTAACCCCCCAGTTTTACGCGGCTTGAGAAACCCACAGACTTTTTTTGAGAACCAAACTGCAAATATCCTCTACCTTTTTTGCTTTTTTGTGGCAATAAACGTATTTTTCTGGATGTTTTCACACAAGGGGACTCAGGGCAAGCTGTAGCCAACCTGGAAGCACTTTTTTCAAATTCCACACCAGGGTTGAGCCTCGCGCTCCAAGCACGGTTTTGCCGCAGTGCAAGCACTCAGACATGCTGATCCAAAAACATGCTCACTCCCAACTCCACAGTTCGATTGATCTCCAGGAGACCTTTCCAACAAACCCTCTTTGGATTTTTAGCCAGAGTAGATCAGGGGTTATTCTCCAAAAAACATTCACCTCACCGCTGTGTCCCAATACTTTTGTTCCACAACCTGCCGGGGGCAGGGAATTTAAATTAACAGAGGCGGGTTTAAAGGAGGCATTTTTAGGCATTTTTTAAAACCAAATCACAACAGTGTGTTTTTTTTTAATACAGTAACCCCCACGAAAAGCCGGGGGTTACTGTATTCTCTAGCAGTCATGCCTTCCTTCATGTGCTCATCTTCATGCACCTTCTCAGCTTTGTTTATTTGTTTTATACCAGACATGTAAACATTTGGTGGTTAGCAAAGCATATCTGTTTGATGTTCTGCTCTGTCTGGGTTTGCACAGGACCTGTTTGGGGTCAGCATGATCATCCCTCTGCTGAGTCATCACGTGAAGGCATTAGGAGCCAGCCCTACAGTAGCTGGGATAGTGGGTAAGTTTATCTTAGTCCCTATGTTCAACAACATGTCAAACAGAATAGCGAGCAGGTACCAAAACCAGTTTTTCCTTTTTCCGCACCCTTCGTTAAACGTATTAGTTCATTGTTTAATTCGTTCATTATCAATTATCCAGTCAGTTTATAAAGACTTAGGTAGCTGATTTTAGCTGTGAATTAGAGTTCAAACCCAGCAGGGCACCAAAGGATATTGGAGACAAGCCTGTCACTGATACCTGTCACTGATCTACTATTGTGCTGACCACAGAACTGTACTGAAAACCTTGATACCATTATTTAGATGAAGCTGAGCACATAATCCACTTAGAGACCATTTATCCCATGTAGTTAATCCTTGCCATGCACTTATAATGTAATTTTGGTGGTATTCGTCTTATTAAAAAAGCTAAAGAAACCCAGTGCATAAAAAGTTACAGGACTTGCCATAAGTTGTTGCAAATTATTTACTTTTCATTAGAATGCACCTGTTTAAAAAAAAAAAAAAAAAAAAAAAAAAAATATATATATATATATATATCCAAATGATATGGATAAAGGTGTGTTAGTTTGTATAAATTGGATTTAGTGAGTTCACATCAAAATATCGCATCAAAGCATTTTAGTGTAGAATTTAAGGAAACAATTATAGAGAGTATTTTGCTGTGTCCAGTGGGTGAAATGTCCTGCTGAACAGGTTTGTTGACCTTTTAATGCACTAATTATGACAGTATTATGACGGTATCGTGGTTTAATGTTGTGGATATTGTAAACCTTGCACATTGAATACACCCTGTTTTCAGTCAGTGGGCTGTTTATGGTGTTACACATACCTTGAAATGAAGGCATGTTTTTACTTCTCTAAGGTTGAAATTTATTGTGATCACAAGGTCTCAATTTCTTTGGCCAGCCCATCCTGAAATTACTTTAAGGGATCATGCCATGCAAAATGTATAATTTAATATGTGGTTCCTTACTGTATGGCCAGTTTCTAAGACTCTGGCCCACACTACGCCAGCCCTCTGTAGCTTGCTAAAAATACTTTAATACCATATTAAACTAATATTCTTTCTTTGAATTGTGATGCATGTGTGGCACAGAGTGCTAGTCCTTGCACGAGGATATATTATATTGGTTTCATTTTGCAAAAAATTTTGGGTCGGTAAGATATTTTAATAAAAAAATGCATTCAAATGCTCTGCAATGTGACTAACAGGCAAAAGAACATTTTTAGAAAATGCAAAAATCGCTTGACCTTTCTAAATTGTAATTAGGGTTTTAAAGATGAATGTAAATATGAAGGTAAAAGAATATGTTAGGAGAGGAAGTGTCATATGAAAGTGTGTTATACAGGAGGATTTGGTTTTATTGAGGGAAAAAACAGGGTAATAGGCAGCAAAAACAGAGATGGAGTACTGGCTTGTGCAGCAAGATGGGCAACAGCCTTTACAAACGCACACAGGAATCATACAAGGATCAAACATACATGCATACGCCTCATCATGGAGCTTGCAGTGAGGGTGGGCCACTCATTCCTGGTGAGAGAGGTCTGCACGCCATGCACCCACACGGTCCAGACGAAGGAGAAGACCCACAAGCAGTAGGGGCAGGCTGCATGGCCATGAGAGTCAAGGCAGGCATAAGCCCAAAAGAGCTTGGCAGAGGGACCAAAATACATAAGGGAACAACAACCACAACACAAAGAGACAAGAGGGAGAGGGTACTTATAACAGTGAACAGATGCCTCATAGTAGAGGTGGCTTAAATAAAGAGGGACAAACATGGGCCAGGGGAGTCTAATGGGAGTCATGCGACAAATCAAAATAAGGAGTAAAGAAGTGGGGAGTTCAGGATTACCAAAATAAATGTCCTGTGGAAACAGTCTGAAACAGGGCAATGTGTTATTTGTTTAATTTTATTTATCTTTATTTGGGGAATGTAAAAAATATTAAGTCCAAACTACATAAATAACAAAATACTAAACTTTTAAACATTAGTGCTTTGCTTGTTTTGTCAGTTGTATCTCATTTGCTCATTGATCTGAAAGCTACCAAATCATGTTTCATATGAAGTTTTGCATTTTAATAACATAACAAACAAAAATCACTAGCTTTACAGTAGACCAGCTGAAAAACAGCACAGAAAAAAGCAAGGTTTTAGAGTTAACTCTTATTTTCATTCTGCAGGTTCCACCTATGGGGTTTTACAGCTTTTCTCCAGCACTATAGTCGTAAGTAATGCATTATTACAGTTCAACAGCACCCTGGCTTTTTACTCTTTAGACACATTCAGGCTATCATTACAACATAAACATGATACGGAAGAATGTAAGAAATACTTGCTATACACACATACTACTAGTAAGCTGTTGGGGTTGCAGGGGATTAACAAGTCAGAAATTGTATGTTTTCAGTTTTACTCTGTGCCTCAAATGGGGGATTTTGGTACAATACTGTACGACACGTATGCATCAGCGGAGCAGATCAGTTCACCAGTCCTCCTGCTCACTTCAAATTGGTTTAAAACTGCAGGGTCATGAGGCAAATTAAGAAGTGAAGGAAGCGTTTGTTTTCTGCTGGATGCTAAGCATGGACACGGAAGAGACAAACAGCCTGTGCTCTGTGATACGCCTGAAGCCGACAGGCGGAACATAGCAAATTCAATTGGGCCCTGATTGCATTATGTCAGCATGTTTTGCCTGTGTGTCCAATGTAGTGTAGTGTGTGAATATGTGTGCCCTTGTGTCATGTCTCACACTAATGAGAGCTGGTATAGAGGTGTCTGTAGGGCTTGTCTTGGGGAACTAAGCTTTGGAATTTGTCAAGCTGCATATTCATGCAGAGATAAAACACTGGTCTTAAACTTAAACCTGGACCTGTGTCCGACAGAACGCCCATTTAAGCAATTACACCAACCCTCTTCACAAACTTTGTATTACTCTGCACTGCTATTTAAATGTACTATTTCCTGTATGGCATACTAACGACAGCAAGCCTTTGTTCTCTCCTACTGTGCAAATATCTTTGGCATGCGAGAAATGTATCTGGGTTTAAAGCATTTTTTATTCAAAGAAACATTTAAATAAATACTAGTCACAACAGAATGCAAATGTTTGTCTCAGTGTGTGAGCCTTTGCAAACATGTCCTTGTGGAACCCAGTATTTACAGTTACCTTCCAATACCTGCTATAAACCAGGTGCTGCTGATTGAAGTCAACAAATCCATGCACTGGCTGGAGCATATCAAGAATTTTTCTTTAAACTTTCTTCAAACTCAGATATGATCTACCTCTAAATGTATTATGTATGTATTTGTAACTATTATAATGTTACAAAGTGCTAAAACCATACTTACTGCAGATATAAATAGCTGACACTGTGCATCGTTTAACCCTTTGTGAAAACAAGATGTCTGATTGACAGAAGTATTAAACATAGCCAGTTACAAATACCTTTGTAATCTTCAAATGAGTTGTTTCACATCTACGTAGGATACTTGTGACGAACCAAAACTGTTTATGTTTAGTAGTCAAAATTACATTTTAGTTTCCTGTTTTATAACACTGGTTCAGCCTCTACAGTGCTAAATCTAACAGACTTTAGTTCCTGTGCTAAAATATGCTGGGTGTTTTTGGTAGTACTTGACTTGGTACTTCTATCTTTGTTCCCCCAAACCTTCGTCTTGCAGGGCAGCTGGAGCGATGTAGTGGGGAGGCACTATTCCTTGCTGACATGCCTTCTAATCAGTGCCTTTGGATATGGCCTCTTGGGAATGTCCACTAGTATTGCCTTGTTTGTGCTGGCCCGAATACCAGTGGGTAAGTTGTGTAGTGTTACATTAAATATAAATCATAAATGTTCCTGAGATTAGAAATAATTATCTTTGATTGAACAATCAGACATAACATTAAAAACAAAAACAGTTGAAGTGAATGGCATTGATTGTAATCATGGATGATTGGAGTACATGCAGAAAACTGTTTAGTTCAACAGTAATCATTACTTTCCTTTCCACAGGGCTATTTAAACATTCCCTGTCCATCTGTCGAGCTCTTCTGTCAGATCTTGTGTCCGAGACAGAGCGCCCCCTGGTGATGGGTCACTTTAATGCAGCTTCCAGTGTGGGATTCATTCTGGGCCCAGTGGTCGGAGGGTACCTCACTGAACATGAAGGAGGATTCTACTTGTCCTCATTTGTCTGTGCAGCCATCTTCCTCCTCAATACAGGTAGGAGAGAGATATGAGAGCACAGAACAAAACTGGGCAGTCTCAATCACACCAAGTATAGGGTCTAAGACAGGGGTGTCAAACTCCAGTCCGTGAGGGCCGTGGTCCAGCGCGTTTTGGTGACTTCTCTGCTCAGAAACACCTGGTTCACCTCGGCAGTTAAGTGTAATGAATGTGTTTGAGTATGAGAGCCATCAAACTGTGCTAGACACTGGGCCTGCAAGACCAGAGTTTGACACCCCTGCTCTAACGTCTTCTAAGATCTGATCATCTAGGTTTACTAGTGTAATGGAGACATTTTATTATGGATTACAAAGCACCCATGTACATCACTCTGGATAAGAGTGACTGTCATATGCTATACAAAGATGTAAGGCTGCAAATTAATTTTGTACTCATTTTGTACTCTTCCTCAGGCCTGGTCTGGATGTTGCCATGGAGTGAGACTCTCAATCACCGTATGGATGCTAATTGTAATACTAACAGCAGCAAACCTTATGACAGGCTGAAGAACTGTTCTCTTGGTAACCACCATAGCCATTCCTCTTCAACCACAGCTCATGGCTCTGCTGGAGCTTTCTGCAGGGGCTGGAGGGATACAAATCTTCTCAAGCCTGTCTGGCAGCAGCTGACCTTAGTGGGGAAGCGAATACGTATGGTAGCCTCCTCTGATATGTGGGACGTGTTCCTTGTACGACTGTTAATGGCTCTAGCAATAATGCTTTACTACAGTAACTTCTCCCTGGCCATGGAGGAGCGCTTCGATCTCAAGCCCAAAATGACTGGGTACTTGATCAGCTACAGCAGCATGCTGGGTGCACTTGCAGGGTTCTTGGTGGGACCAGTCACTCAACTATATGGTAACGACATGTCAGCTCTCCTTCTTCACTCGACTGTGCTCACATGCTCTCTGATCTTTCTTTATGCCACGGCTCCCAACGTGTGGCAAGTGCTGCTCACCTCCACCTTTTTTGCCATCTCCACCACGATTGGCCGCACCTGCATCACTGACCTGGAGCTACAGCGTGGCAGCGCCCAGGCTAGCGGCACCTTAATAGGGGCGGGACAATCAGTAACAGCGGTGGGCCGTGTTCTGGCCCCCCTGCTGTCTGGTCTGGCCCAGGAGTTCAGCCCTTGTGGGCCACCCAGTTTGGGAGTGGTTCTAGGCCTGGCAGCCGTGGGCTTATTGCTCATCAGGACTCCAAAATGGGACAATAAAGCTAAGGTTAAGGAAAAGACTTCTTAACAGTGACTGCCAGAAAGTCGAGCCACACACAGTAAAGAACGGGCATTGTGGTGCATTCTGCTGGAGTTGGCAGTTCTACTGGAGTTAATGTCTGTAACATTGTCAGTTTTTGCAAAGTTAAAGCTAAAGCTTTGATTGTGATATAGGTAGGATCCAAAACTGATCTATTTTAGGTCTGCTGATTTGATCTTGAAGCAGTCACAGCAGTCAGTTTCAACATTGTGAGACACTGACATGGTCACCAGCAGAGCAGCCACCTGTCCCTCCATACTCAGGAGGACAAGACAGACTAAATGAAAACTCAGAGATAGATCAAGAAGACCACAGACTGAAGGTGTAAACTGCATGTTTAAATACAAAGGCCTGCATTTTCAGTCCCACCGCTGGCACAACTCATAACAAACAGCAGAAAGTGGATATTACCCTTGCGAGCACATAGATCCCAGTATCACAAACCATCTTTTTTGCCGCTTGAGTCAAGTGGTCTATAGAGATATACCTAAGACTTACAGGGAAACATCACTTTCTACACTGTTTGTTTTTTTTTTTTACCTCAGTGAGGCATTAATGGGAAAAACACTACTCATCCTGATTGCACTTCAAAATAGGCACATTCATTTTTGTTTTTTACAATGCGGATTATATACAATGAACCAGTTGCACTTCAAAGACAACACTTATGACCCTTTAGTAGCTGTTTGTGAGTAGAATTATTTGCAAAGTTAGAATGTTCATAAATGAAAACTCAAATGTCGTACAATATTTATTGCATTCTTTATGGAATTTTTAAAAATGTTTTTAATGTATAAGGTTGCAATCATATGAATTATCATTATCACCCAAACAATTAGGAGTGTTACTACGGGCCCTGAATGTAATTGAAAATTACACAAAAAACCTCTAATATACTTGGGTGGGAGGGAATAAAATTATAACCTGAAGTAAACATTTGGTATGTTTTTGTTTATTTATTGTGAAAGCAGCACTTCAGTCCAACAATGGCATAATAGTGTTTTTAGACGCTACAGGTAGGGAATGCACATTACAATTACATACTTGTACTGTACTCTTTCCCAAGATCGGGGTAAATTAAAGAGCTAAAAAAGATTTAAAGTGATTCTCAAACATGCAAATCTTTCGTGCTCTGGCTTATTCAAATACGATTTTAGTAGAACGTTCCCTATAACTCGCACAGTAAATTGCAATTAGAAAACGAATTTTATTTTATGATAAAAAATATAAATGGCAACAAATCAACAGTAAACAGCTGAGAAAAAGTTTGTTTTACTTATCATTCTAGTGATTTAATTTACAGAAAGAATATTGGAATTAAATGGAATTATATACTGCATGAAAAAACAGACAAAATGCTGTAAATACTTAGTCACATGAGGATGTCTTAAGTCAGAGTGAGATGCATCATTAACACTGGTTGCATCCAGAAATGCTGCTCCTGTTCTCCCCTCTCGTGTGGAGAAGAGGAGCAGGAGGAACAGAGAGAACACACAGCCACAGAGGAAACGGCACTTTAAAAGTTCTTGCTTGAAAGTGCAGTCCTGGCCAAATCTAGATGCAACACAGGTCCATCCTATTTATTGTGTGGTATTTATAACTGTTTTTATATAATTTTGCATCAAGTAAAATAAGCAAAACTCAAAAAAACTTGATTTCTTCAAGTTGCATGTCCTCTCCGTGGGAATGCAGTCATCCTGTGTACTATACAATCAGGTATCCTCCGCTCAATGCTGCTTTAACAGGTGTTTGGAGATGCTGTTCTCATTTTTGTGCTGTTATTCGGATTGCCAATGCAATCGTTTCCCAAAATCAGGTCAATTCATAGAGGAGGAGGATTGTTAGGAAATCGCAGTAACGTTTGAGGGGATCTGGACGAAGCCCGTCTTACCCAGTAGTACATCATTTTCTTTGTTATCTTCATTTCTATACCATTACAGCTGAAATCCCAAGTCATTCAAAATGTCACTCACTATGGCTTCCACTGGGTCCTTCGTAGCAGAGGATTCTGAGACTCACCACTGCCCTGATCAGGAGGCTCTGGAGTCCATGCTGGTATGGAAGATGTGGGTTGCAGCTCTTTACTCTCAGGGTCACTGTCCACAGTGCTCGGCTTGTCTGATGAGTCGTAGCGCTGGTGTAAAGCTCGCAGTCTGGAGTCAGAGGAGCTCGAACTCTTGCGGGATGAGCCACGTTTTCTCTGCTCCTCCTTCACCTCATTCTCCATATTTATCTCAGCGTGCATCTCCCTAACAGAGTCCAGCCTCAAGGCTCCGGAGGAGGGCAGAGGCGGCTGCCTAAACCGAGGCCTGGCTGGTGGATAGCTGACCTCAGAGGCAGTGTCTCCCTGACCTGAAAAACACAGACAGGTCTATGGTTTCCAAGCCATGAGCCGAAGCTACATACCCAGAATAAGCATAAATAAACAAAATATACAAGACGATACTCTGGGAGCCATTGCTCAGTATTACAACAAAGACAAACATGGGAAGGGTTGTCCATGATACGGAGTTCACGAAAGCAGCTGCACAACAATGGTGTAAATGCTCACAAGACTGAAAAGTGAGTGAAACCCCCTAAGCCTCCCTAAGTCCCTAAATTCCAAACGACACTGCATATCTACCCACACAATCTCATCATAGTAAACATTATGATTAAATCTTTAATCATAATTTGAGGTTCTACAATTACATTAAAACATTCGACATAAAATGTAAAGTCTATTCATTATGGCTTTAAAGTAGCAGATAAGGTTCTCACCGCTGCGACCAAGTCTATCTGTAGCAAACCTGGTGTCCAGATTCTGACCAGGGGGCAGAGAAAAAAACTTCCGGGACCTGCCCATTTCCTAAAAGAGCAAAGAGGAGGAAATGGGATTACGCCTCATTCTATCACTCTGTTCGAATTCTGCAATGGAATAATATTTCATACTGAGCCCTGGAAACTTCTAGTTCTGCGGCGAATGCTGGTGTGACGCCGGACCAGGATCTCTCTAGCAGTGTTGTCATTGGGCAGGGCGTGTTTACTAGTGTAGGACACCGTCTAAGTGTAAGAGATAAAAATCGCAAGATAACAGAATTTATACTTCAGACTTAAACAGCAGCAAATTATTGCTTTCACCCTAGTGACCAAATCCGTAATGAATGATTCTGGTTAAATGATTTGGATAGAAATAAACAATCCCGTTTACCATGAATAACACGGGTTAAAAGCTAAATAATGCAGAAAGGAAAGGATTTGTATATATTACTATAAATCTATTCAAAAATATTTGTGAATATCGACATCATATTACAGTCAACATCATATTACTTATTTATATAATGCATATCTTATAGAAAACACTGGATAGAAGTATAATCTAAAATAAAAAAAGAGAATAATTTATGGAGTGTGTAAAATTGTTTAGATTAAGAATTTTCACATTTATAAAATGAGACTTTTCCTGAAAAGCGCTAGTACACGAATGTGACAGTCCTGCTCAGCACTGCAATCTATCTGAATGCTCTAATGAAACATAAACCTGCAGAACAATTCAAACCACCACTAAACGTTCACATTTATCCAAGTGTCAAACTCACCCGCTCTCTGATCTTGTACATGTTCTTTGACAGGATGTCATGCATGGCTACCAGATCAGACGCCAAGAATTTTTTCTTGGGTTTATTAGAGCTCTTCTCCTCACTAAGAAAAATAACATTTATGAGATTTGCCTTTGTCCTATTAAAGGGTATGTTAAAACTGAGACATAACCTATGCACGCTATTTAAAAAAAAAAGCAATAAAATATAGACCTACTGCAATGAGATGAGTGAAGGAGCTGCGCTGATGTCACCGGATATTGTGTCCAAAACCTCCATAGCATTCAGAAGCTCTAGTTTCTTATACAGAGCTACGATGCTCGACTCAGGGCGATCATCACGGATCAAAATCTTACGGAGGAAACGATTATTAAACCTCATGAACCTAATTGCAAACAAGACAGGGATCACATTTCACCATGAGGAACAGTGCATGTAAAACAAAATCAGAAATAATAATTCAACTGAAATAATGCACAATAAATTCACATACTCAAACACATTCTGTTTAACACATAAGAAAAAATTGAGCACAAAATGTGCATAACTCTGGGCAAGCCTTTATTCACCACACAGTAACACTCCCTCTGGCTGAAATCACAAACATTTACTATAGCTTAAAAAATTTGTATGTTCATCCCTGACTTTTTTTTCCTAATTTTCCTTCAATGCTTCAAGTTAAGAAATCTTGCACATAGGGCTGGGCAATTAATCGAAATCGACATTCAGAACCTATAATCGATCAAATTTTTCCAGGTCGATTATTTTGATTACTTTCCCTTTAAAAACACTACCGCGTGTGGAGTCACGTGACCCCGCTCCGTTATGTTACGTTATTCCGCCGACATGTCGAGCATGGAGAGCTTAAACACTGAGACAACTGAGCAACTTGTCAGTGAACTATGAGGGCAAAAAAATTTAAAATAAATAAAATAATCGTTCATTAATCTTAATCGAGTTAAAATGTTCAATTAATCGAGATTTTGATTTTAGGCCAAATCGCCCAGCCCTACTTGCAAAGCATGTTTAATATTTAATCACAGATTTTAAATAAAATATACACATGTTCTCAGAAAAAATACCAAACTTTCTTCTTTCATTTCCAGATCTAGTGCAATTTATTTTGATGTATGTTTAGAATCATTGTCCTCCTGTAATATTAACCTCTATGTTTCTTTACTTTCTTCACTGACATTTCCTGTGCCACTGTGAACCACACAAAGCACAACAGATCCACCCTCATGACAGCTGGCCAGGTGTTCTTTAATGTAAATATTTTTCTGCAGACACACATTTGGTGATTGGATCCTAAGAGTTAGATTTTTGTTTTACTAGGCCACAAAACGTAATTCCAAAATGTTATGTTGCATCATTTAGACGTTGACTTATGAGATGACAGTTGAGGCTGCAATCTGATGGCCATTCCATGTGCAGTGGGCCAGTGTAGCACTATTCCTCTCATTGCGTAAATCTTATTGTAGGTCTTTGGTAGTGAATTTTGCTTTTGCATACTTTGCAGACCAGTTTACAAACAAAAAATTTCCAACATAATTACGAGTAGAAAGTGTTTGGATATCTTTCACTTTGTATACGTAAAATATTCAGCTCACGCACAAAAATTGTCTTAGTCAACTGTACTGCATAAAAGCAAAAACATGAAGAAGCTGATATAGTCCACGTCTGTTTTCAGAGATCATTGAATGGAGATTACTAAAAAGTTAATAATGCATGCCAGTTTCTTAAACAGACATGATACACATTTATCATACATTTCTCTAACTGTAAGCTCATCCTCTGGTCAGAGACATAACACTTACTTATCTTTCAATGAGTGATGGCTCCATTGTCCACACAGATCCTCTATACCCGCAATAATATGTTCCATCAACTGAAAGACAGGGCAACTTCATTGTAGAAAGTTGTAAGTAATCTCTACTTCACTTAGAACCGTGTTTAACATCAAGCATACATCTTTATTTCAATCAGAAATGCTTCAGTGATACAAACCAAGATCTCCACCTCTAACTACCTACCCTTGTGTGAACCTCAACATTGATGGTTCCATGATGCGGGTTGGTCTTACGAAGGTTCATCAGTTCTATAATTGGCCTTATACTGATACCCTGCAAACAAAAAGTTATTTTTTATGACAAAAGCTGGTTTCCTGGATGTGTAAGTCTACTCTTTGACTGTACAATTTAATATGTCCAACACAGTTTAGCACAATACAATTAGATAGAGACAGATATATACTTTATTCATCTTAGAGGGAAATTCAGTTTCTAGCAGTATAAAGCTTAGATTAGAAAGGCATATAGTTAGAAACTAAAAAATAAAAGCAGACACAGTACCCACATATAGACAAAAGTTATAGGCAATACTTGCTGGTGAATTATGCTTTCAGTTCTTCAGTTAAATTCTAAACTCTTCTTAACCTCTGCTTATTCTAAATCTTTGTCATAGAATTACACAATTGCCAGTTTCCTAATAAACTCAAACAACTAAATACTGCTGGATTTGCAACTACTTTAATATCCATTAACATTTTTGGCCTGTTCACACTACAGAACAATCGCTGACCACTTACATTTGCTAAGGTGTCAAATGTAAAATTACCTGGAAGAATACTGTGAACATGATGATGACAATAGTGGCTGTGACGAAAAGTTTTTTTCGAACGACCGTTTCTGGGAGTGTGTACACCAAGGCAAATGTTATGGCTCCTCTAAGTCCACCATAGGCAAGACCAAACTGGTCTTTAAAGTTGAACGGAATGGTGCGGAAGGGATTAATGATCTGAGTTAGCACAACAATGCCTGAAAAACAATACAATTTAAGGATAATTTAGTACTACTTATTTTAAGACTAAATGGTCTGCAGTGGTTCATCTTTCACAGCGTCACAAAACAAGTTCAAATGACCGCAAGACTTCAATGATTTGCTTGTGCTTGTAACAAACCTCCTGATGCTGGATGTTGCAACATGCTAATCTTTGCAGTGATTTTTAACAATAACTTCAAAGCTCTCCTAAATGAGTTTATTTCTTTATTTCTTTTCCACATCAATTAAGAGTCCAGATTCTTTCAACACTACTTGGACAGAAACACTATGCAAAGACACACGCTGCATAATGAGTGTCCTGACATTTAAACACAAATGTTTGAACCTTACCCAGGCTCCTCCAAATTTGGATGAAGAGCAGAGTGAAGAGGATGTAACCCCAGTTCCACTCATGTTCAGTTGTTATGGTAACGACACCCAGGAAGAAGAAAATGAGTGTTTCTGACACAGTGCCAAGCATTTTGATAACATGACGAATAGTTGTGCATGAGCGCTGGGACACGTTTTCCTCCACGTAGTACTTCATGGTCAAGGCACAGGTCACAATGCTGTTAATATTAAAATACAATCATCAGGGGAGGACATCCATAGATAATCGAGAGGTCCAAAAAGTGAAAATGATTTAGATTCCATGAGCAACTATATATGGCCAGAAACCAAATATAAAAATGATTGTATGAGCGTAGCGATATGTGTGTGCACGTGTGTGTGTGTGTGTGTGTGTGTGTGGGAAGACTTTACTCACGCTGTAATGCTGGAGAGGGACAAAAGCTCAGCCAGCAGGTACACCAGGTAACTATACATGAAGATAAAGAGAGGTTCGATCTCTCTCACCTTCTTCGTGAAGCGTGTTGTGAAAGCTGCCACAAAACCAAACACAGCGCCAAAGAGCAGCCCACCTAGGCCCACCAGAAAGAAACGGGCCACACCCAGAAACACATCTGAAGCCTCTACCACGGGCAACTCCGCCACATAATTGAAAAGATTATAAAGCACCTGAAAAAAAAACAGGAACATTTCAAATATCAATCTGTATTTCACGGCAGAGATATTATTGTAAAACCAACAATTATCTAAAAAGTTAATGATAAACTAAATCAACAAAATGTAAATGGTAACAGTGGAGTTTTGTGCTGTGCAGGGCCAGTCTGCTATCTAAAGAAAAAAACTGCACTTCCTCATAGGACTGAATGATATGGAAGAATTTACATATTGCTCTTCAAACATCATTTTATAAAGAAATTTCAAACAACTTAGATGTATATTGCTTTCGATGCTTTTTAACAGTTTCAGAGTTGGCATTATTTTTTTGGGGTGGCATCTTTTCTGAACTGCGTGAGGAAACATTCCTTCTTGTCACTGTGCCACCGAAACTCTGGGTCCAGGGTGGTAACCACGCCTGCTCCTACATTGTTAAATGTTTGCCCTTGTTAACAAAGGCAGGTACAGCACAACTCTCTCACAATAACAACTGAAAAAGCTTTTAGGACACCCACAGTTCTTATACAAACAAAATGTCAAATTTTACATCACTTTTTCTTCTACATTTTGAAAGATGGAGTAGAAATGTACAAGATCCATCTGCGCCTATTTATCTTTGTTTTGTTTGTAATACCAAGGTAGAAAGGTTAAGCTGATAAAGAGACTAACACTGGCAAATAATTACACCCTGTGTCGCCTGATTCCTGATTCAAATAACTGTTGCACGGACTGAAAGGAGTCCTGTTGCAAAAACATGGAAATGATTTACATTTTCCAGCTGAAGAAAACTTGAATGACCAGTAGAGTGTCATTTTACAATTATGTCCCATTATATGTTGTTTTAAACAAGGGCACAGGATTGGTCACATGGTACAAACAATGCAAATGTACATTCAAAGATACAACAAAGTTTTTAAAGATCAATTGTAAACTTTAAACATTTTTAAAGGTTTTAAAGGTACAACAATCACTTTACCTGGGGAACGTTTTCAAAGGAGTACCATTTCCTAACTTCTTTAAAAATTAAATTAAAGCTAAAAGGCTGGAGTTAAGACAGGGTGGAATGAATTTTGTGCTTTAATCAAAGGTTCTCAAGATGAAACAACCCAGCCGTACCCAAAAAGTTTTTTTTTTGTAAGAGTGTATGCACACCCAAATACATAGGTATTCCATTCGAACTACAATCACAAAAAATCTTGCAGAACATCATTCCTAAATCATTCTTAAAAGTATAAAGTCTAGAGAAAATTTTGATTGATATAGAACTTATAGTTCTGGCAGATTTTTATCAGTTCTAATAAAAACAGTTCTTTAAAGAAACATCTTTGAAGAACCACAAGTGGCTGGTGATACAGCCTTAACTTTTAAAAAGTGAACTTTCTTGGCTCAAAAAGAAGCCCTAACTATCAGCACAGAGCATAATGCAGACCTCGACACCAGACAAAGCTAAACAAGGCCCACTCAGTTACAAATACATTGCTGAATCTGTATAAATCAGTGTTTTCTTTGCCATAAAAAATCTGTTCCTCACTGTTTCTCGAATTATGCCAATTCACTCACCACTGTTACGGCATCATTAAATATGGATTCGCCAAACATCACAATGTACAGCTGCTCATTGATGTTCACATCCTCAAACACAGCCAGCACTGCCACCGGGTCCACGGCTGATATGATAGAAGCAAAGAGCAGGTTTTCCTGCAGGTTGATATCCTGAACACCAAAGGCTGGGATCTGGCACACACCATAAAGACAGATACCAACACCGATGGAGTTCCACAAGGTGCCCACAATGGAGAACCACAGCACTGTGCCAATGTTCTCAAAAAAGGCCCGAGTGGACATGAAGTAGGCTGAGTCCAGGACAATGGGAGGCAGCATGTATAGAAAGAAGACACTGGAGGTGAGGACGGCTGGAGGCTGCTCGTGCACAGAATGCATAATCACTCCCACAAGAAGGCCGATAGCTATCAGCAAGCAGGTCTCTGGTATCCATATTGTGATTTTATGGTACACATGGAAACCTATTTGTGGAAAGTAAAGAAATTGTCACAGGTTTTACTAGTTCCTAATGTAGTAATATATGATATATCAAGGAAACACATTTGTTACTGGAGAAACAGACACCACACCACAATATATATGATTCTTTTCTCTGCAGAACTCTCCCCTGGTTCTCACACTGTCTTGAAACTGGACAAAAGCATCTCCCAAATGAGTGTAATGTAATCATCAGAGGGTAGATAACAGTATTAGGCTGAGGTTACATAGGATACTAGACCTAAGACTGAATTACTATTAAAAACAATTCAATGTTAAAAAACAGGGTACTCCACATGATCATACACACAATCAAACAAAAATATTCTCTACTCTGCTTTACTAGCCAATCCATATGAATCTGGGAAGGTGTTCGTTTCAGCAGTATTGTAACAGAAACTGCTTATCAAGTAGCTCTCAGGCCTGTGTGTTTGCTTACCTATTTTAGCAAACGAAGCAAGCAACACCCATAAGGTGATCTCAAAGGGGATCTGGACCCGTGAGTATTTGATGGTAAACAAGGGGAGGTGGGCATGCTCTGTCTCAGGAAACGACTGACCACCCGTATCTGCTGCCTGAGGTGCTGTGGGTTTGGATGGAGAAAGAGTAGTTTCTTCTTTTGGTAAGGTCTCTGCGTTCGAGCCCAAACCCAGAAGTGCCAGCACCACGCAGGAAACCAAGATTCTCAACACTGATCTGGAAGACAAAAATCCCATCTTCTCATCCATGGTTTAAACTCTTCTGTCGACTTTTAGAGGACATGTACTGAGATGTGTCGCTTCCCATTCAAAAATACATAATTAATAAATAGATAAATAAAAAGCTAATCTCTTAGAGCTATGAGATGTGTTGATCCATGGTTAGTCTTTGGCGTGCTCTACAGTCGCTCCCTCTTCGTCTGCATTCACCTGCAACTCAGCCCGAGAGACTCTGGTGGGCGTGGCCACCTGCACATGTCTAAAAATGCCTATTTTTATAGTGTAAACCCTAAATATGTCCCCCAAATATACTCCCAGAACACTTTAATTTCATTTAAAACTCAGTTCAATGCATTACCCTTAAAGAAAATTGTTAAAAAGGCTATCAGTTCATTTAGGGAGAGTAGACCGAGAAGTCAATAATTGGCCAGTAGGGTGCACCTCCCACATGTGGAGAAGAAGAGGAGAAGAAGACGAAGAGCAGTTGAACGTGGCAAGTTCAGTTACAACTAAAGTTATTGTTGTCTAACCAGTAAAAGTCAGCTCAGTTTGCCACTTTGGCTTTATTGTGAAATGTGTGCGTCTATGAAGATTTGTAAGTAGTGTTTCCCTTCATATGTGTGTAAAGTTGTATATTAAGCATCTGTTTAGTTTATTACTTGCTTGATACTGTAGATTAGTGATACTAAGTCTAGTTACTTATTTCTGTTATATTCAAGATGTTGAAACTTATATTGTATCATTATTCTGTTTGTTACAGACCACACACACTCACTCACACCCATACTCAAAGACACCTACCTGTGTTTTATACGGCCAGTATAATCTCTCCATAATGGCATTTCAGAAGCTGCAGTACACCCCAGTACTGTGTCAATAAAGGCTGTTGAAATATACATCCATAGTTGGACCCTGATTGAGTTCTGACTGGACTCCCCACAGTGGTTTGAATTTTCCTACACAGCGCAAATTTCCTATTTTACAATTTAAATTAAAAATATCTTTTAATTTAAATTCCCCGTCGAGACATGTAACTGGGAGGGTCGCGGGACAGTAGTGTTCGGACACCGCGGCGAGGTGACTGGTTTTCGTGGAATAACCCCTGATCTACTCGGGCTAAAAATACAAATGAGGGCTTGTTGGAAAACTGTGGAGTTTGAAGTGTCTGAATGTATGCACCGCTGAGAAAAGGGGCTCAATTCTGGTGTGGAATATAGGCAGAGGAAATTTGCAGTTTCCACGTTATTGTGGGGATTTTCGCGTAAAACTATGAGTTTAACTAAAAAAGCTGTGTGTGACTGAATCCGCGACTCCTGATCCGTGTAAAACTGGGGGTTGCTGTATTCAGCACATACAATTTTCAACAATCCATAGTAGTAGGTGTGATCATTCACCTGCCACCTTTACATTGAGGCTCAGCTGCACTTATACGTATTTACATCTCTAAATCTTGCCTAAAGAGTGACAACTGGATCAGCATCATTCAGACTTATGTTTTTGCTTTCTCCCTCCACTCCTTCAAAGAACATCATCTGACCATACACACAAAGGAAACCGACTCCAGACTCCAGCAGAGCCGCTAAGTGTGCAAAAATGCTAAATAATAAATACCTGAAAAAATTTGAATTAGAAAAAAAACATTTACAGTGTACAAATAAATACAAGGTGGCAGCGTGTGTGTAGTGAACATTTGTCATATGTGAACACACCACAGCACACACAGTGTGAACAGCACGAAATTCAACCTTTGCATTTAACCCATTCACCAAGTGAAGCAGGGGGCAGCCATGAACACGGTGCCCGGGGGAGCACTGTGTCGTGGTCTGTGGCCGCTAGAGGCCACTGTTTTCTGTTTTGTTCATGTTTTATGTTCTGTATTCTGGACGGCTTTTATTTTGACGTTTCTGTATGTGTCACATGTCTCCTTTGTTTTCAGCTGCCTTGTGTTTCCCCTCTGATTTAGCCCTGTATTTAGTCTGTCTTTGTTAGTCCATCCACAATTGTCCATCGCCTTATTTCTGCTCTGATCCTCTTTTGCCCTGTTGTGCCTGGTTTGCTTTGTTTCTCTGTTTTGTCACTGTAAATAAACCGAGCACTAGCATGGAAGCCTGCCTGCCTGTCCACGTTATTCCCAAGGTAAATCACGACAACACCCCCTGTCGTGACAGATGGAAACATCACCACAAAGCCGCCTATGCGAAGGAAGAGGATAAGTCAGAGGAGGAGTGGGAGGCCTTCGTCCGCGGGGGTTACCTACTCAGCCTCCCGGTCGAGGACTCCCAGGAAGAGGCACACGGAGCTCCCGTGGCCTCCCCAACACATCCCACAAAAGTGGCCGCCGTGCCGCAAGCGCACCTGCCAGCCACAAACCCGGAAATGCCTCTGCAGCACGAGGCCAGCGCAGGGCGACACGGAGGCGCCTGGGAGGAGGCAGGCCAGGTGCTCCTACACCACCATCAGGATCACCAAGAACAACTGGAGCAGCTTGCCCACGCCATCTGCGAGCTCCAGGTACGCCTCCAAGGCCCAACCGCTCCAGCTGGCCACCCTCCCACACCAGACATTTACAGTAAGGCCCCAGTGAGCCTGGTTAGCTCAGCTGCTACCTTTGTAGCCCCTGTTAGCACAGGCCCTGTTAGCCTAGCTGCTGCTGGCTCAGCCCTAGTCAGTAAGGCCCCAGTTAGCCTGGTAAGCTTGGCCGCTAGCTTTGTAGTCCCTGTTAGCACAGGCCCTGTTAGCCTAGCTGCTGCTGGCTCAGCCCTAGTCAGTGAAGCCGCAGTTTGTGAAGCCGCAGGTTGTGAAGCTGCAGTTTGTGAAGCCACAATTCGTGAAGCCACAATTTGTAAAGCTGCAGTTTGTGAATCCACAGTTAGTGCAGCTACTCTCATTGAGGCTACGGTTTGTGAGGCTACTGAGGTTGTAGCTCCGGGTTGTGTAGCTCCAGGTTGTGTAGCTCCAGGTTGTGTAGCTCCAGGTTGTGTAGCTGCAGTAGGCTACGCTCCTGTTAGCCCTGTAGGCCTCAATCCTGTTAGTCCTGTAGGCCCCGCTCCTGTTAGTAGCGGTTGATACGTTTCCTGGGGAGGATTAGTGACCATACTTCAGCAGACAGAGGAGGTAGAAAGGACATACAAAGGCAAAAAAATACCCATGTATTTTTTGGGGGTGCGTATTGGCCTAGGGGCGGGAGGGTTGGGGCAGGGGGTGGTTAGTGTAAGGCTAAAAGGCTCTCTAGAGCAGGTAGAGGGGCCCGCCCAGTCTCCAGGGGGGGGCTGCCTGCCTGCCTGCCAGTGAGGGGCCAGAGGAGGGACCCGTCCAGCCTCCCGGAGGGGGCTGCCTGCCGGCCTGCCTGCCAGCGAGGGGCCCGAGGAGGGACCCATCCAGCCTCCCAGAGGTGGCTGCCTGCCTGCCTGCCTGCCGGCCTGCCTGCCAGTGAGGGGCGCAGTGCGCGCCTAGCTCAGGCCCACGGAGGGGCCTGTCTGCCTGACCACAGCAGCGACCCCGCTGGAAGACGCCCGGCGGGGTGCTCAGTAAGGCTCGGGG
>JBBPDB010000002.1:11253245-11271275 GCA_037974465.1 Brachypetersius altus
GTTGTGTTTCTGAAATGTCGTTGTGTTTTCTGAAATGTCGTTGTGTTTTCTGAAATGTGGTTGTGTTTCTGAAATGTCGTTGTGTTTTCTGAAATGTCGTTGTGTTTTGACCTTCAGGGCCACCGTAGTATTACCTCTTGTTGTTGTGTTCAGTCAGACTAGAATCTTGTAAAAAAAAAGCCCTCGTATAAGAATAACTGTTACTCCCCAAAGGGTAGGGAGACTGTCCATGGTAGACCTTAGAAAATTATGAAATCAGCCACTGGAACGCCTTTTTTAGGGTGAATCTTTGTAACATTGAGTTCCAGCATCAGTATACGACCTGACTAATGCTCCTGTGGCTCAATGCCATCAAATCCTCACAGTCATGTCCCAGCGTCAAGTGTAAATCCTTCTTAGAATAATAACTGTCACTGACACAATAACTGTCCATGGCAGATCCTAGAAAATTCTGACAATGATTACTGCTAGACCTTTTTTGGGGCTGAAACGTTGAAACCATGAATAATAACTGTCTAGAATAATAGACTGTCCTAACTGTCCTGACCTTTTTGGGAGCTGTATAACTTTGAAGCCATGTGAATGCAATCACATCATGTCCCAGCATCTAACATAAAAGTCCTCCTGGGAACATAACTGTGTCTCTAAATAGGATGCGGGGGTCTCTGTTTTGATACCCATGATTTTAAAGTAAACAGAAAATGTGTCGTCACTAAAGGCGGGGCTGGAAGTTGACGTCACCAGGCCGCGTGACGCAATGACAGGGCGAGTCTGGAGCGCTGAACATCACAGAGCTAACGGAGGAGCTGAAGACTGGCTGGACGCGGAGAAAAGGAGCATCGTGGTAATGGAGCGTGTATGAGGCGTAAGTCTGTCTCCTCCTGCATCATTTTTATCAAAGCTGCACCACGTTTGATGCCCCGTGACTGGTGTGGGATTAATGGAATATGATATATAGGAAAAGCAATAAATAAACAAACGAATTGTATCTCTCAGCCTCGCGTAGCAGCAGATAACATCGCAGCTCGATGCGCTTATTTTTGAGGAGAGAGGTGTTAAAGGAGCTGCTCCTGTCTGTCTGCACCGCAGACCCACCAGTTGTTTATACTCTGTTACAGCGAGAGGAAAGCTGAATCGCTCATTGTGGTTTGAGATTATTAGGTGTATTAAAAGCTGGCAGCCTGTATAGAGGCTATTCGAGGCTTTTCTCCCAGGTTTCCTGTTGGACGAAGCGTCCATCGCCTTTGGTCTTGCTGCTGCAGCCTGGAGATCTAAAGGCCTCATTTCTGTTAGTTCTCTAATTAACCGCTCCTCTCGTTGAGGCAGGTTCATTCTCAATGCCTGATACACTCAGTAAGAAATCCCATTGTCATAAAGACAGGTGCTTCACTGTTTGAGCGTTTCTTCTTCATTGTGGTCTCCTGGTTGAATGAACTGGTTGAATGAATGTATTCATTGACAGTGTGTTGTTGCTGTTACCTTACCCATATTCTGCCTGTATGTGTGCCAGAGACCTACTGTGATTACTATGATTATTTATAGCAGTTGATTGGTGGAACAGCTCATTCATTGCCATAATCCTACAAACACATAGTTTTGACTGGGCACTATTTTGTGCAATGCAACTGCATTTAAATTCAAAGACATGCAACCACAGAAGAGCTAAAGTGAATAGATTATAAAGAGGTAGTGATACATTCAAGTATAAAACAGGTTCTCTTATTTGCTGTCACTTTTAGAAATTACTGTCACTGATCAAAACCAGGCATCAGGTTCCAGCGTGTGTAATAAATGTATTGTCACAGGCCTGATGAATGAGGATAAGACATGGGCAGCTTATTTAAGACTCTTCTTTGCCATGTCTACAAAATAGAATGAAACAATAAAAAGTGGCATTTGTGAGATTTGTGCTTTAATACTATGGCAGGTGGTGGAAATACTACTGCACGTGCAATAGTATTTACAGTATTATGTGAAGTTGTTCAAACGCATGCTAAATTATTTAATGTGCAGTTTGTTAGTATGCACAATAGTCTTACCGTGTGAATAGATCAACATTACTTATATACAACTTAGCTCTACTACGTGCAGTAACATACTACTAACTACCATCTGTGTTTGAAATTCACTTAACTGTAAGTTACTTATCTATAGTATTTATACCCAGCATTTGTGTTTATGTCTTAGTGTATTTCGTATTAAGGGTTTTCATATTGGATTTTATTTATATTTACAGAGCAAAAGTGCAGTGATTCAGATGCTGGTATAACAAGAACACAAGCACATACAGTTCTAGGTCAGTACCCAGCGCTTGTGGCAGAAATGAATGAGTTGAAACTTACGGCTTTTATAGCCAAAAGCATTTTGCTGACCTTGTGCCCTGACCTCT
Source organism: Brachypetersius altus (assembly GCA_037974465.1). Taxonomy (NCBI): domain Eukaryota; kingdom Metazoa; phylum Chordata; class Actinopteri; order Characiformes; family Alestidae; genus Brachypetersius; species Brachypetersius altus. The sequence goes on from JBBPDB010000002.1 coordinate 11,255,635, forward strand.
CCTTGTGGGAAGAGGAAAATGGATGCATTTGTATTTAAATGAGTGGTTTTCATACAAGAACAGGAAAATCACACAGTGTGATTCAGAAAATCATGGAAAATGATCAAACATCATATGTTGTGATCATGATGGTAGTGTCTTGTAGTGAGGAGTACGTAAATGGAGTTTAGAACATCCATCATCTATCCCCCGACCCCTGTATTCAGGGTCGGGGAGGAGGGGGGCTGGAGCCTATCCCAGCTGCAATGGGCGAAGGCGGTGTACACCCTGGAAAGTCGCCAGCACGTCGCAGGGCCACATATAGAGACAGACAACCATTCATGCTCACATTCACACCTACGGGCAATTTAAAGTTCGCCTATTCCCCAAAGCACGCATGTTTTTGGTGGTGGGAGGAAACCGAAGTCCCCGGAGGAAACCCACGCGGTCATGGGGAGAACATGCAAACTCCACACAAAAAGACCCTGCGCCCAACCCGGGAGTCGAACCCAGGACCTTCTCGCTGTGAGGCAACTGCGCCCCGAGTTTAGAACACAACCCCACAAATAGAATGTAAATACATATGCTTATGTTCAGTTCAAGCAGAACGTGTTTACAGTCTGAAGAATGTTTTTAAACCATGTTTCTCAATTACCAAGTGCCATCATAAATTTCATTACTTTAATGTGTCTGTAATGAGAAAAAGAAACATTAGGTTTTTCGACAAAGTTTCCTACTGTATGATTTAGGGATTTTATATATTAGAATCATACTATACCTGTAATGATGGTGTACCAGCAATGAAAATTAGGTTTGAGGAAAGGTTTTATAGTCTATGCAGTAAAAGCCTTGTCAGCCTCGGACAGGTGCCTAGAGAGCATGTGTCATGAAAGTGAGAGTGACAGTTAATGACTGTTACTAGTCTTTGAGGTATGAGCGCTGACTGAGGAAAACACTGAGAGAGACTAATAGAGAGATTGGAAAAAAAACAGCTTAATAAGCAAAAGACAGAGATAGCACAAGAACCCGCAGTGCAGCCGATACTGACAGTGCTTTTGGAGTCGGGAGGGATGCTGGATCTGTCAGGCTGACTGTGCCCCAACAGGGAGTCCACTTCACTCCATGCACAGCTGCAAGACAGCCAGGCTGTTCCTCCTCTCTAATAACTCCAATAACTCACTCAAGGGCCTTTTAGTAAGTGGACTGGACAAAGAGAGATGCTCAGGAGCAGGGTGCAAAATGCATATGGTAACCATTATTACAGTTGCCTTTTCAGTCTAAAATTTGACCATATAGCAAAGATAGAAACAAAAATATTATAATTAATGCTAATAATGCAGATGGCTGCAGTCACAGTGTTCACAGTGCTCGCTGTAAGCATCTGGACTAATCGTAGTTCAATAAGATATTTATGTTACTCAACAAAAGCATACTGTTTGGTCAAAACAGTGAAAGTCAGACTTCCACATCATATTATTATAATATGCAGCTGCAATGTGTGGCAGAATAATCACAACATTAATCTTTACTCTATATTGTGCATAGGATTCAGCATGCATTCCATAGCACACAGATGTCTCAAACACATCTGCGATCGTAAATTATGCATCTGTAACATGAACAAATTAGTGCTGTGATCTAATCATTGTACAGTACATTCCCAGAGGATGTCAGTGGTCCTTTATCTGTAAAGCTTTTTTTGCAGTCTGCAGACACCTCAAACCCTGCTAAATTATGCATGAAATACAGAGACCCTTGCTGGTCCCAACTCTTTAACTCTTTCAACTGTTAATGTGCCATTCTCTGCCTAGCAGCCCACTGTCTGTTTTTATTTATTTCAGTGAGTGCTGGCTCAAAATGGGCACACATCTGTGACACGCTTGTCATAGCACCACAGAGGGTGCTCATGAGGGCAGACTCTCATTCACAGTGTACGAAATAATAGAGGAATGCAGATGAAAGACAAGCATGGAGAATCCTACTCTTGCACGTAATGAGTCATCGCTAAATGTAGCTGGCTGCGTTTTACACCGATACAGCTCCACTAATTACATTTTGATAAGAATCCAACCAAAACAAGGATTAGTGCTACGGATGCTGCTTTGTTTTGTGGCACACATTTGTGTTCCACAATTATTGTTTTATTGCAATAATGTGTATCCTGGGGTATATTGCAGGCTTTCTATTATGACATTGAGATTTTGTAGCAGTTGTGAATGAGTCTTTGAGACTAAACAAATGAAGAAAAGTAATACATGTGTTTCCAGCTGAATAACACAGGAAAAAAGAGGATAAGGTATTTCTTCCAAGTGGCAGTATATTTATATGGCACCATAGACAGGACTGTGTAAATGCCAGTTCATGCAGAAGGGCTTTCACACATGAATGAACGTACTTTTCGGCAGTTCATGATGTGCATCTGATCTGTGGAACAAATCCTATGCAGGTGAAAATATCTAGGGTTACATGGAAAAGCATGTCATATCTTTGTCATACAAGTGTTTTCCTCAGGTTATCTTAATCTAATAACCTACTAATGTCATCAAAAATGCTGTTCTGTAGAAAATAATAAAGAATGGAGGCGTTCAAAGATGTATTTAATTGTTTTCTTTTTGGCTCAGATCAAGCCAAAATACTGCCCTGCACAGTTGAGGGTTGGGTTTGTTGGAAAGTTCACAGCAGAACTTTCCCCTCGTTTGTTAATTTTGCCCAGAACTATTGTACACTCTCATATATTTTCAACTAAACACTTTTTAAGCCTTTTTAAAAATGGCTCAGTGATAGTCCATCTCTGTTAGTGCACACAAGGGAGTTCTGAAGAGTTTGAGTTCAATTTCATGTCCATACAGACTTTTACTCTGAACAGTAAAACAGGTAAAAATGACAAAAATAACGATTGTACAGTGTGAGTGTACAGATCTATAACTTCCTCTTTGATATTTAGTTGCATGTTAATTGCCTCTAAACAGATTTTGAGTGTTTCATTAAGTCAAAAGTGGGGTTTATCAAATTCAATTATATCTTTAGAATGATAAGGTTTTTTTTCCCCTTAAACTGAATTCTACCTATTTGAAAGAATTGAATAATAAATGTATGCTCGTATAAAGCCACTGTTGCAAACCATCTGTGATGATAGAAGGTTGACCGAGGGAGGTCTAATGAGGAGTAAAAATGTGATTAATTTTACACTGTGACTAACTGAATGTATTTACTTAACTCAGATTTAACATCTATTAAAGTTTTGAACAGCTGGGCTATTTCAAATCCCCTCAAAATCCTTTCATGTTACTGTTTTCTGTTGGTCTTCTAACTGTAATGAACCTAGTTCTTTAGGTCATTGCTGCCTCATTCATTTTGTGCTGAAATAATCTGAGTAGATGATGCACATATTGCAGAAGGTCAGAGATAGTGGGAAAGGATTAGCCAGTGTAAGAATACAGAGGGAGGGAGAGAGCGAGAGAGACATCGATTCAAGGCTGTTGATGGTTGTTTACATTCTGTGTCATAGCTGCAAAAGAGGCATGAGAGCCAGACTGATACTAAACTGCCAGTTCCACATATGCACTGCCAGTAAATCAAGCACCAAGACACCCTATCGCACCTCACACACAAGCTCATGAGATACTGTACTTACTCCTTTGTCATAGTAATATAAAATTCTGACAGTGTTTTGTTGTACACCTTCAGGAATATTGGTGTATGTCCCCAGCATGTCCTGTCAATGTAAAAAGAAGCAATGTGAAAGAAGACTGCATATAATGCTACAAAACACAAGTACCTTATCTGCCTGACTGCCTCAAATTCAGATTTTGAGAGATGAAAAGTTGGATCTGTGCATCCCTAGCAGTAGTATTTAAGTACCTATTTTGGAACTGTGCACTAAAGACAAGTTCGAGAACAAAGAATGAGAAAAAGGATCCTGCAAACATCCTTATGGACAAAAACTCAGGATGTGGTTGTAAGAGATTTTGAAGGATGGAAAAGGGGGTTTAGGGTCTCTCTTCAGTGATCCAGCTGGCTTGTTTTGGTGAATTTCTGATTCACTGCTGAAATCTAAATGAGCTAGAAGTCAGAAGCTTGTGTGGTGCAGCTGCTTGTCCATTCAGAAGGAACAAGAAACAGTATAATGCCACAGTAGGTATAGAACTTTTTTAAGCGTTTCAAATTAGTCCTCTCTTGAAATATCACATGGCTTTCTCTCTTTATTAGAGTGCTAAATTATCTGAAGCTCTTGTGCTACGTGGAGGCTGATAAAGACACAGACTCTGACGCAAAATGTGACTGAATGAGTCATACTTCATACTGCAGGTCAAACACACACACACACCTAACCACATACACACATACATCTAACACTAAGTAAACATCATTAGATACTAAATTGGTTTAAGGTTTATATTTGTTCAGGTAATGTGCTCACTCTGGCACAGTTCATGAGGCAAACACAGCAGTCTGAATGAAAATCCTGATGAGTGGAAAAACAGTTAAGAGGAGCGTTCAGACGCTATAAGTGGTTGGACCTAAGGACGATCCATCACCAAGGGTTGACATCTCATCCCTGTCCTACCATTCACAGTGATGATGCACACACCCCCACCACACACACACATACACACACACACACATATACATTTTACTGGCATTTGGTAGCAGTTCTTCTGGCAAACAACAATTTAAAGCTTAGTAGCCTGTAAAGAAAATGTATCAGATTAGTACTGGCCAAAAGTCATGGTTTCAATATCAGTATCTGAATTGACCCTGTATGAATCTGTATGAAAAGTTCCTGCTGTCTCCAATTAATGGATGTATAGAACTTGTGGGCCCCTGCAGATTTTCAATTATTTTCATGAGCATATTTGCGGTACCAGTAATTTTCTAAAATGCTGAAATGTGGGTCTACAGTTGCCTGGATTAGAAGTATGGTGAAATACGACATTCATATCTGTACTTCACAAATGAATAAAATGTAGACATACCCCAAAGCATTCAGAATTCAAGAATATTGGTTCAATGAATAAATACACGTTACATTATAAGTATAGCATTACATCATTTTGTTTCACTGTGTACTTTAGTAATTCCATGGTAAATAACATAGTTGTAGTGAATTACATTTACATTTGATTTGCCTTCTTTATTTCCAGGATTAAGTCTATACAAGGCTTTGTAACGAGTCATGAAGTAATATTTCATTGGCTAATAGAACAATAAAATGTCGCCTCTTCTGCTTGTACAGGGATCATGTGACAGTTTAAAATGAAGTAATTATTATCAAAGTACAAAATCCATTAATTGTACTGCAACCTCTTATACTGTTGTTCTATATATGCACTGAGGTGCCCTCTCTCAGAGATGCTATAAGGTAGGCTGCAGCACAGTACAGGCAGATGGATGGCTGGTGGGTTGTTGGGTGACTGTTTTCTTGCAGCAGAGCCAGCTAAACCATCCAGTACCAAATCACAGCCCACTACCTGCTGCTCTACACGTTTTCCTTCCACCCCTCCAATTTTAGATATCAGCTTGCAGACTTATGCCTACGGCAATGACCTCCTTCTTGTTTTTCTTTTGTGCTATTTCAGAAAATCCGGGGATACTGATCTGATGCTGTACATTTTTATAAATAGGCTTGTTGTATAAATAGGATTATTTTTAGTTAATACTGGTTCACGTTTTGCAATTTCGGCTGTCTGAATGTGTTTGTTAATAACGAGCATTTTGTTTTATGGTTCAAACAGGGCTTGAGCAACAAAAGGAGCTACGGTGACTGAGTGAAAAAAACAGTTTAACGAGTTAAAAATAACTTTTTCCCGCCTCCTGCACTTTTTGACACCTTTTATTGTGTGGAGTAGTATATGTACTGTATACTAGACGCTCACATAATCAGTTTGGTGTACAGTTTTTTTGTTTTTTAATTGTCATTTTTTGCACCATCATTGCAGCTGTCCATGCATGGCGTTTCTGATACTGATCTCTTAAAACTATTTTAAAAATTGTTTTAAATAATACAAAACATTGCCCTCATTCTGGTGACATGAAGCCGCGTTTTTGACCTTTTGCATCATTTGATTGACCCAAGCATGGGTCAAAAACGAGCTGTAATTGAATGATAGATTATTTATGCTTGGGAGATATTGATGTAATTTGGTTGATGATCCATTTTTAATTTGTAATATCTATACTTAGGAGTCATTTTAATAACACAAGCTCTTGTATCTCTCGTCTTGTATCGTATATGTAGCAGCCCATCAGTGAAATAAAATCATGAGTATTGATCAGTACAAAATGATGCCCTCACCTGTAAGGACTGTAAGATATGATGTCAATGTTGTGTCATTTCCAGTGCTGTGACCATGATAGTGAGAAGTCTTAATCAACCATTTCTATACCATCATAAGAACAGTCATTAAAACATGCCTCTGTTTTATCCCTGTGTTGCTGTTTATAATAAGTGAGAAAGGAGGGAGGGTCCTTCAGACTCTGCACCCTGATAGCCTGTGATCTTAGCATGATGTCTTCATCAGAGCGAATATAATCCGATACCTGTAATCTCCCCTCAAGCAACGAGTGAGATGTTCTTACAGTGTAAGACAGAGAAACTGTCAGTGCCAGTCCATGCCACTGTCAACAATTTATCCACCACTTATCTCCACATATTTCAGTGTAATTGGTTTCAAGTTTATGATGACTAAAGTTATGACTAAAAGTTGCAGCTCTGAAAGAAGGAGAATACTTCTGAATACTACTGTAAAGACTACATCAAATCTTCTGACTGGAACACTTCCTCCTGATCATGAATTATCCAACCTTACAAACAAGGAAAAAAGTCTCCCTTCCTTGTTTTCTCAATCCCTTGTATCTGTGGCATCCTGTTTTAATTTTAAATGGCTTCCTTTGAACCCAGATGAATAATGTACGGCATGCTCACCGGTATTAAATATTCTGCTGTCTCACTTTAAAGTGAATCTTTTGTGCTTTGTCTCACAGCTTGACAGTTTTGAGAGCGTCATGTTTATTTATTTTTTTTCCCCTCTCTCATTTTCCGGTTTCCCCATCAAGAGGCTAGTTTATGGAGTGAAGTGAACCTGGATTTGACAGGAATTTGCTGAAAATAAAAAGGTGCACATCCACTGCTCTCCAGCTCTGCTTCTCTGCTTCTCAGTGGTCTTTGGTGTAATTGGAGCCAAGATGGCGGGGAGGGAGCGCAGTCCTCGCCACAGGCCCTGGTCTGTGTACCGCGCCAACACATTCGACATATCCTCGGAAATGATGGGCCTCACACTGGCAGGTGTGAGAGAGATACTGCTCTGCATGCTGTTTGTGTACATGTAACATCATATGAATGATTCTGTGAATTATGCGACTCGATTTCAGAGAGCCTTCAAATATTACGTTATATATTTAAAACAGAAAATTAGAAATGAACTAGATATTTGAATCATAAAAGCATGTCTATTTGACAAAGAAAGACATGTTCACAGTGTGAAACATTTATTGACTTTAAAATGTAAGTATTTCTTTAATTTTGTTATTTTTGTCAAATAAAATCCTGAACATTTTTGTAATTATTTACATGTTTAAATTATTTTTATCCATCAGCATTCTTAATTAATTGGTAGCTTATATCAAGAAATGATTTCACTTTAGAAGTTCACATTCTTTGCACTTTTTTGCATGAAGATTTTCTTTATTTGTTTCAGTGAGTCAGAAATGAGAAATAATTCAAATCAATTTTTAGGATGGTTATATTGTCAGCACGGCATCTTATAATAAATATGTTTATATGCAACAGCTCAACTGTATAATGATATCGTTTAGGGAACAGCCAGGATCCTGATGAGCCAGTGTTGGAGTTCAGTGTGGGTGAGTAGCAGAAAGAAATGTACAAATATGATGTTTAAAAGACAGACCTCACGGTTTGTTATCAAGATCGGTAAGAGTTATGCACCTCTTTCACTTGAAAACAATGTTCCCATGCAATTTATGTCCCATGATGATGCACTGAATAGCACTCTAAATAACTTCATAGTTTTGTAGGCATTCTTTCAGTAAAGACATGCACAAAATATTACATTCATACATCTCTATTATGGTTCAGCTGCTGATGTGTTCTCAGTTAGAAAGACATTATATTTATGTTCATCATGTTTGACAGTAGGCTTTCCCTCCCTACTTTATTGTCCTATGAGCAAGGTAGACTTTTCATATTCAGGCTAGATAATCCACCCAAATGGTTACAATCTATTAACAATTTCTGTTCTTTTTTTTTTACTAGCGTGCAGTGAGTTAGTGACTCCAGCGATGGAGCGTAAACCCAGCAGCTTTGTAGCAGTGAGCTGCACCACTCCTCCTCAAGCTTTCTGGACGAAGCATGCTCAGACTGAGATCATAGAGGTGAGGGGATGTGTGGAGCAGCACCTTAGATTCTTTTCAATTCTATTACATATAGTACTACAGATTTATAGCTGATAGATATGTTATGAAGATAGTAGCTAAATATACACTATGTATAGTGCAGTGTAGTGCAGACCTGTCAACTGTCCAGTTTCTCCTATCTTGTAGCGTTCTCTCCTATTGTCTTACCCCACAGCAACAAATGAAAAACATGAGTTGACAAACAACACATCACCCCTCCTTAACAAACACATAAATTGTACATTGGAATATGCTAATGATTAGTGCATTTTAAAAAAGCGATTTTGTTTCTCTTTTCAGAGTACAAGTAACCCAATATTCCTTAGTAGCATTGCTTTCTTCCAAGACTCTCTGATCACCCAGCAGACTCAAGTCAAACTTTCTGTCTATGATGTCAAAGATCGTTCACAGGGAACGGTGAGAGGCTCTAATTTACATGAAAATCATTTGTTGTATTAAAACTGATTGACAAGTCACCCTATCAACATTTTGCATCATTTAGTCATGTGTATGTTTTGGTCGCATTGTTTTCAACAGATGTACCTGCTTGGTTCAGCCATGTTCCAGGTCAAAGAACTGTTGCAGGACAAACATCGCAGGCTACACCTCACACTTCGGTTTGTGTACAGAGCAGAACAGATAACCATCTTTAAAGCTCATAACAGTCTGGGGTATCCTGATGATGAGATTGCTATTTGTTCAATGGCTCAGATCAGCAGAGAACGAGAGGATAGGCAACATCACCATTATAGCCTGGCAAATGGAAGAGAAGAAAGACCAGAGGGCTCCGCTGACTCGGACAGACACAGTTAATGGCAGAGTGAGTAGAGTTTATACTGTACAGTGATTGCTTCATAAATAAAAACCATTATTGAATAATAATTAAATTGGATTATTGAGTAAGAACAGCCATAAACAGTGCAGTCATACTACAGTCTCAATGTATTTTAGCCTCATTCATTAAGTTTGAGATACAGTCAGTCTTTGATCTGTATGTTACATTGTATCTTCATATACATTGCATGATCTGTTCATCACAGATGGTGTTGCCTGTTGATGAGAGTCTCACAGAATCCATGGGCATAAGAGCAAAATCTGCTTCTCTATGCAAAGACACACTCTTAAAGGCAGGTTAGTATCTGAACCTTCTTCAATGTCTGTTAATTTGGTTTGTGTGAGAAAATACTGTAACAATTGCGGCAAGATCAAAAATCTTTAAACTTTGATACTGTGCCTGAAGCAGATATTTATTTTCGTCCCTGAAATGGTAAAACGGAATTCATTATCTATATGCTCCCCCGCGTGTAACTAAATGAGGCGTAACATGGTGATTGAGGCTGTATGACTAACACTTATTCCTACTTTCAGCTGGCTGTAAATCTCTCACTGCATTCAGTGTTAAGAGTTAATGCATTAAAACAAGCATGTAATGTTGAGATCTCCGTTGCTATACAGTAACCCCTAAATATGCCCCCAAATATGCTTCCAAAACATCTTAATTTCAGTTTAATGCATAACCCTTAAAGAAAATGTAAAGGTAAACCCGTATTCGCCTCTTTAATTTACAGTAATAAAAACACAGGGCTTTAATGAAAAACAAGAGAAACACTGAGACGATCCACAGGTGAGATTCTGGTCTGCAGCTGCCACAGATGCTACAAATGGCAGCAGCAAGGAGAAATAAATAATAAGACTTTTTTGACTTTATCAATGTTTAGACAGGGCACAGCTTACTAATACTAAATAAACAGAGAAACTGGGGGGGAATTGGGGGAAAAAAAGTTTAAAACATTAAAATACGGAGACAAGACACAGAGCAGTCACAACATGCTGAAGCAGGCACGTCCCTGCACTACATAATGTTCTGGGATTGGATACTTTCAAACCTCCTGCCTCTAAGTAGAGGCTGCTCCCAGTCAGCAGCAAAGAGAAATAAATAACGTTCTCGGATTCACTATTTTCACACCTCCCAACTACAGCGGTATTTTACCACCTCAAGATGCACCTTCTATATTTATACAGTTATATTTTATATGGAAATGTTTAAAATGCTAAATATATATAAGTGTCACAAAAATGTGGAGGATATTTGCAGTTTCCGTATTATTGTGGGGGTTTCTGTGTACTATTATCAGTTGGGTTCTCAGAATAAAATCACCGTTTGACTGAACCTGCGACTGCTGATCCGCATAAAAGTGGGGGGTTACTGTATAGACATTATGCATTAGACATGATGATATAAAGTGAACAATTAGAGCACATATGATATTTTTTTAATTGGAAAACAGTAAAATAATTATTCAATAATAACAAAAGAATCCAGAGCTACATTACCTTACATTGCGTTAATTGATGAGGGACAACAGAGGAAAATTACCCATTTGGTTAAATTTGGCACATTGGTGGTATAACACAACAATGTTGATTAGTGTGTATCTATCTATAACCAAAATAATTTATACATTCCTGCATTTCTGCAGTATTTGGAGGAACAATATCGCGCATGTATCGCTTTCCAACCACTGATGGCAACCACCTCCGTGTCCTGGAACAGATGGCAGAGAGCGTGCTGTCGCTCCACATACCCAGACAGTTTGTAAAACTGCTACTGGAGGAGGATGCCGCCAGGTATGTTCCATAATGTGTGAAAGTGTGTGTTGGCGCATGTGTTTGAAACATTTGATTCTGTGCTTTTTGCATATGTGTGTCTACTACTTGTGTGTGTAAAAGGGTGTGCGAGCTGGAGGAGTTGGGTGAATTATCTCCATGTTGGGAGAATCTGAGGAGGCAGATCATCACTCAGTACCAGACCATCATCCTCACCTACCAGGAAACACTGAGTGACCTTCATGAGTACAAGGGTAAGTGTAGACTATTCTTTTCTTATTGTCCTAGATGTTAGACATATATTCTCGCTCAAGCCTGTCCTACAGTACTTCACTTTGTTACAGTTACTCTTGAATAACTACTCTCTTGCATAACCTGTGTGTCTGGGAGCAAACGTGTGCTTGCAGCTGAAACCTATTTCAGAACTGTGCGGCAAAGTTGATAATTGCTCAGCGTGAGAATTGCCATGTGTGGCATGTGAACTTGCTGAAATGCGTGAAAATATATCATGTAATATTGTTGGCGAATACAAACGAGACTGCAGAAGGGGGTAGAAGGCTGTACTACATAGGGATCACTTTCACAAGCTCTCAAAATGCCTGCAGTTCTCTTTTATCAAATACCCAAAGTTCCTAATCGGGGAAATGTAAGAAAGTGTCTGAAAACCACAGGCAAATATGGCTTGCAAATCTTTGTCTGTGGTTGGTGGTTGCAGTGACCCCTTCCTTTAGGGCATCATTACTTAGATAGCTATGTTTATGTAGCATACTTTACTTGGAATTGTTTAAATTGTAATTTGTCAGTCCTGTACCTAAACAACAATATGTATTAAAAAGAACTAACACTCGCTGCTAGTTATTGTTGCTACAAGTGTTTTGCAGTGTGCAATCCTATTGTTACATTAAGTACTGTATTGTTAATGTCTAGAGATACTGTAGTGTTGAATGTTTGTTGGGAGGTTAAGGACCATAAAAGAAAAGTCACTTACCCTAGAATATAAAACACTACCAAAAAATTGTGTACCTCCATACATTTGTTTTCTATTTGTTTTCTTGATTATTTATTCTTGCCTATATCTGCCCCTTCAATAACTGGGCAAGTGTTTCAATTTAGTTGCTTAACATTCAGTTTACACATTTTCCTTGTACTTTCGTCTAAATTAGCACAGTGCATAATTTTCTCCATCTTGCCCATTCTGCTTTACAGGTCCTGTCCTCCATCAGGATTCCATGTATCATCTGAATCATATGACCTCAAAAAACTATTGAAAATTTGAAAACACAGTAGAACACAGACAGCTCCATTTTACACTACCCAATAGGGAAAGAGCCTGACTACTCTGGTGGCAGATTTTAACGAGTTAAAAGGAATAAGAGCCAGCAAGAGAGCAAAATCTGGCAAAGCATTAGGCAAAATAAGGTTAACAGTCCCTTCTTGAATTGAAGTGTATGTGTGAAGTATATGTAAGAAAATACTCCAGAAGGAGGGTTGGTAAACACTGTGATAGTGATTATAACTTCAATATTACAGGCCAATAAAAGCTGCCAGTTATAATATTACATGTCTTTAAAGCATCTTCTATCTTCTTTTCTCCTCTTATAAGGTCCCTCTTTCAAATCTAGTACACTGAAAGCAGAGAGGAAGTTAGAGTTTGTCCCCACCAACCTCCACATTCAGAGAATGAGAGTACAGGGCGAGTCGGGATATGGTAAGATCTTCACTTCAAATATATTTGTTTGACATGTGAGTCGGTAATTATTTAGCTTCTCTTATACAGTTTGGTTTATGAGACTCTGAACCAGGCAGTAGAAGTTGAATGAGTGAGATTTACATTTAATATAAGGTCAACTTTTAATGATGATACAACGCAAAAAAAATCACTAACTGTCTGAGTTGATCCCTGGTCAGTGGTAATGAGGTAATACAGTTTGTATTGTCTTTTGGATAAAACTTATAGCAGTGTATTTCCCTACAGACCGGACCTATGATGTGGTCACTATTGGAGCCCCTGCTGCACATCATCAAGGTTTTAAAGGCAGCGGCTTGAGGAAACTCATTCACAAGTTTGAAGAGGCCAAGAAACAGTAAGATATGAGCATCTCACTTTAATGTCTAAGATTAACTTCCTACCACAACTTTGCAAATATACAAAACAGCACCGCGATTCCAGATGCATAATAAGCTTTAAACTACTTTTTGGTAGAGGCTGTAATTTAGAAGTGGATGAAAAACACTTATGTTGGGATTAAGATCACTGTATATCAGTGTTAACTAAATGGAATGTGTAAAAGAAAGTATGTGTGACTGAGGACTGAGGGTCATGATTGCTTTCTCTGGGAGTAATTGCTACATTTTGCTGCCTCTTTCCCTACCACTAAGAATTTAAAATCTTTCATTATTTCTTACTAATATGTGTTCAGTAGTAATCATTTGCTTTTTATGCTTGCTTTCTAATCAGTGCATATGAGGATGAAGGGTGAGTTTTGGGGATGCAGATGTTCATCTTCATTAGTTCTGGTGCTCCATCTTGTGTTATCTTTGGCCAGCGTTTGTCCACTTTAATTTCATGCTCATTAATCATTTGGTTCAGACTTGAGTTCATCAACAAATGTGTGTGTCCAGAGTGTGCATATAAGAGTGTGTTTGTGTGTTTGTGTTTCACTATGTAAATGTTCCACACATACATTATGATCTGGTTAGGAAAAGATAGCATAAAGTTTAGACTAAGACCCTTAATCTTACACGTTCTTACACACTAATCTAACACCGTTTTTACCTCACTCTCTCTCTTTCAGTGCTGGAGAGTCACGTCCACAATCAATGGTGTACCAACCGCAGGATGTGGTGCGAGCTAAAGAAATCATTTCCCACATTAATACACTCAAGACCCAGGTCAGCTACTACACTGAGCGTCTGTCCCGTGCTGCTAAAGAACGGTCAGCAAATGCAATGGAGAGAACCCTCGCCATCCTCACAGACAAGGTCAGACTGCTGTCCCATACAAGGCTGGATATTACATAGTTTCAGTCTCTGTCTTGCTCTCTGGCTTTGTGTTCTGTTTCAGTTCCTTCCTACCATGCATCACTTTTATTGTTTTGGTTCTCTTCACTCTTCACTCATTGTGCTGTACATGTTTTACATCCTGCAGTGGACACTTACTACAAACACTTCAAGCTTAAATCTTGAATAAGACATATTTCAATAAATCTATCATCACGTAGATCCTATCTCTCTCTTTTATAAGTATTTCTGTTGTGAATTAAAAGGGATCTTCTCTCTATTTTCAGACGAGGCAGCTGGTGACGGTGTGTGACAATAAACTACTGGCTTCAGCCATCCAGGCTCTGAATGCAGCACGGCCAGAGTTCATCGCCTCGAAAGCCTCTCCTTCTGCACCAGACACTGAACGAGTTGTCCTCCGCAATGACCAGGGCTCTCCGCAGGCCAAGTGGAGTGGAAAAGGGAACAGAACCTCTATGAATTTGGATTGGCATGAAGAGGAGTGGGTGAGGACCGCTAAACTAGTGCAAAATGTGTGAAAAATGTGAAAAATATATGTGAAAATGCCATTAATGGTTAGCTTGCTTAGTGTTGTTTTCACTGAGTGGAAGTTTTAATTGTGACTTGCCAGGGGACTGCAGAAGAAAATTACCCCTAGGCTTTCTCTAGTACAAGAAATCAAACAGTAACATTTGTATTTAATATTGTCCCCTACAAGCAAAACAAACAAATAGAAGCCAGAAAGCAAATCATCACAGGAGTTGAAGCATATTGTGTCAATGTTTCAATAAGGTCCTGTGAAATTATACATTTAAAAATGTCTTTGTATACAATAATTCCTGTTATAAGCTGAGATTGTCTTTTAGAGTTATCATTTTGGAGAAGGAATTGTTCTGACAGAGACAAAGTGGCTAATCAGAACAGACACATATATATATATATATATATATACATAAATATACAGTAACCAAAACATCCTAGGGCATAAAGAGAGAATGAAAAATGTTCATGTTAATATGAATCCCCTTGTTCTTGCTCCTCCCCCGTGCTGCAGGAGAAGGTGTGGTTAAATGTGGATAAGAGTCTGGAATGTGTGATCCGCTGTGTGGACCGGCTCCTAACAAGAGAGAGGCTGCAGAGTGACAGCAGTGAGGATGTCTTCCTTTCTGACCAGCAGCCAGACACCAGCAAGAGAGGTAGCCATGGCGACGCATTCTGGATTAACCCCGACCAGCAGCCCTCCTCTTCCTCCTCCCTGTCCAACCCCTTTTACTCGTCACATCCTCACCCTGAGTCACCTTCATCACTACCATCATCCTCCCCTCTCACCTCTGCATGCCCCCTCAGTTCTCACTGTACGTCCAGGCACTTATTTTATATAAAGGTTTTTGGTCTGAAACTTACAGCACTGCTTTTCTTAGCGCTTTCAGTTTTACATCCTTTTTAATTCTGTACAAGACCTGTAATTTCCTGTTTTATGTGAATAACAAAGGCTGTTGACTCTCTCTTCTCATTTCACTAATTTCACTGGTATCACTTGTAAACATCAAGTTAATTCTCAGTCCATTTACATTTACATTTACATTTACATTTAGGGCATTTAGCTGACGCTCTTATCCAGAGCGACGTACATCAGTGCTTAA